>CAUYRH010064503.1:0-23586 GCA_963574655.1 Perodicticus potto
AAAAAAACCAACAATCCCATACATCAATGGGGAAGAGAGATGAATAGAATCTTCTCTAAAGATGACAGACAAATGGCCAGTAAACACTTGAAAAAATGCTCATCATCCCTAAGTATTAGAGAAATGCACATTAAAACCACCCTGAGATACCATCTAACTCCAGTGAGAATGGCCTATATCACAAAATCTCAAAATTGCAGATGCTGGCATGGATGTGGGGAGAAATGAACACTTCTGCATTGCTGGTGGGAGTGCAAACTAATACAGCCTTTTTGGAAGGAAGTACAGAGAAAGCTCAAAGAACTCAACCTAGACCTCCCATTTGATCCTGCAATCCCATTACTGGGCATCTATCCAGAAGAAAAAAAAAAACTTTTATTATAAAGACATTTGTACTAGGCTGTTTATTGCAGCCCAATTTACAATTGCTAAAATGTGGAAACAGCCTAAATGTCCTTCAACCCATAGGTAAGCTATGGTATATGTATACCATGGAATATTACTCAGCTATCAAAAACAATGGAGACTTTGCAGCATTTGTACTAACTTGGATAGAGGTGGAACACATTATTCTTAGTGAAACATCACAGGAATGGAGAAGCATGAATCCTATGTATTCAACTTTGATTTGAGGACAATAGTGACAATTAATGACACAGTGGGGCATGGGGGAAGGAGAGAGCAGATAGAGAGAGAAGGAGGGAGGGAGTGAGGGAAAGAAAACAAAAAGAAAGAAAATAGTGACTAATTCTCACATAAATTGGATTCAACTTTGACCAAAGTACATTACTTAAACATTAATTTTTATTTCAACTTGTTGATATGTTGTTTAGGATATTGTATCCTCACCTATAAGTGAAATATGTTTGTAATTTCCCCTTCTAATATATTTTCTCCAATTTCAATATCAGGTGTATCCAGATCAAGTAGAATGATTTTGAAATATTTCTTCTTTTTCTATTGTCTATAAGATTTGGCATGATCTGTTTTTTGAAACTCTTCTTTACTTTTATTTATATACTATTAGTTGTCTACTTTTTGAGACTTTGGAAAAAAAATAATAAGAAGTTAACTGATGACTTCATACTGAGCCTCAGAGTCAAAGCACTCTGTAATGCTGTGAAACATTACTTTCTTGGCATTATTATTACTAATATTGCTCAATATTTCGATGCAGTAATCGTGTGTTTTCTTTTCTGAATGTTTTTGTCTTCGTTAATTCTTTATGTGGTTTTTGTTTCTAGTCCTTATCTTAAACATTGTTATTGTCATTAAATTTTAAGCCTTTTAAATGCTGTGAAGGCAAAAAGTGGAAACCTAATTAACACATGTATATGTAAAAATAAAAAAATAAATAAAAAAGCTTCACATAACCACAAACACAAGAGAGAAATACTGTACAAGACAGAACCCGAGCACATGAGGAGTCAGGGAGAGTCAGTGGAGAAGCTTCGTGTACATCACAGGACCCGAGCACATGAGGAGTCGGGGAGGGTCAGTGGAGAAGCTTCATGTACAGCACAGGACCCGAGCACACGGGGAGTCGGGGAGGGTCAGTAGAGAAGCTTCATGTACATGACTGAACCCGAGTACACGAGGAGTCAGGGAGAGTCAGTGGAGAAGCTTCGTGTACAGCACAGAACCCGAGCACACGGGGAGTCAGGGAGGGTCAGTGGAGGAGCTTCGTGTACATGACTGAACCCGAGTACACAAGGAGTCAAGGAGAGTCAGTGGAGAAGCTTCATGTACAGCACAGGACCTGAGCACACGAGGAGTCGGGGAGAGTCAGTGGAGAAGCTTCGCGTACATCACAGGACCCGAGCACATGAGGAGTCGGGGAGGGTCAGTGGAGAAGCTTCATGTACATGGCTGAACCCGAGTACACGAGGAGTCAGGGAGAGTCAGTGGAGAAGCTTCGTGTACAGCACAGAACCCGAGCACACGGGGAGTCGGGGAGGGTCAGTGGAGGAGCTTCGTGTACATGACTGAACCCGAGTACACGAGGAGTCAAGGAGAGACAGTGGAGAAGCTTCATGTACAGCACAGGACCTGAGCACACGAGGAGTCAGGGAGAGTCAGTGGAGAAGCTTCGTGTACAGCACAGAACCCGAGCACACGAGGAGTCAGGGAGGGTCAGTGGAGAAGCTTCATGTACAGAACAGGACCCGAGCACACGAGGAGTCGGGGAGGGTCAGTGGAGAAGCTTCATGTACATGACTGAACCTGAGCACATGAGGAGTCAAGGAGAGTCAGTGGAGAAGCTTCGTGTACAGCACAGGACCCGAGCACACCGGGAGTCGGGGAGGGTCAGTGCAGAAGCTCCAGTGTGCTGGTGGGAAGGTGCTCACTGGCGGGCGCGACTGTGAGGCAGTGTGGCTGCAGAGGCTTTAGAGGGGAGTGGGGACTGGATCTTGGGGCTTCAATGATGCAGAATCAGGATAAATAAGGGGGGAGGAAGGAGGGATATTAAGAAAGCTTCAGGGAATAGTCTCACGTGAACAGTGCTGTGTCATACGGGAGGTTGCATTTACCGCACGCCATTCCTCTCCTCACCACAGGAAATCACTGTTCTAAACATTAATTGTTTTTATTCTGAAAAAGCTTATTGAGGCAGAACCAAAATACAACGAATTGCACACATTTAAAGTCTGTAATTTGATAAGTTTTGACATAAGTGCACGACCCTGAAACCATCACTACAATTAGTACTTATCCATCGCTCCTAGAAGTTGTCGCCTTCTTTTCAAATAGGAAAGCCGACTACGTGGCCTCAAGGCCCTCCTTCTCCCTGGACCTTAGAAACCAGGTCCTCCCCCTTCTCTGACATGAGGCCCCTTCTCTCCCACCAGAGTATAGATTTCACCTTGCAGTCATCATAAGAGCCGTCCTTCGCTGAGGTGTTCGCAGCCTGAATCTGCGCTCATTTCTCTATTAGTCCTAAAGATCATCCCACAGGAACATGCTGACTTTATTCCCATTTCACAGAAAGAGGACACAAGCCTCAAGGAGGTCAACTGCTTGACTGGGCCTGACAATCTGTGACAGCAGAGCCACTGCAGGGTCTCAGGTCAGCCTGCCTGTGAGTCATGGGCCGTGTGCATAGAAACCTTCCCCGGATGGAAGACCCTGTCCGGCCGGACGCAGGGAAGGAGGACGTGGAGGACCAGACCTGTGACCGTGGGTAGACCGGTGAGCTCAGATTGGCTCATCAGTTTTCAAAAGTTCGACTGACCAATCGACATTTTCATGAACAGCGTATGAAGGTTCCCTTTGCTCCGCGTCTTTGCTGATATCTGTTACCTTTTGACTTTCTGGCAACAGCCACTGTAACCGCCATGAGGTGACATCCCAGTGTGATTTTGATGTGCATGTCCCCATGATTGCTCTGTGCTCTCACTTCCACCGCACCACTGGCTTCTCATCCAGGAGAGGGTTGATTCCTCCTCACAGGCTCTGAAACCTTTTATGAAGTTGTAGCTCATGATGTGAAATGGTATGTTGGGTAAACGTCTATGAGAGCCAAGATGCGGAAGTTTGTCAGTGGATGAAAAGTTAGAGAAAATGTGCAGTGTGTACGTGCGCGCTCACCGTGGGATATCATTCAAACTCAAAAACGAAGGAGACCCTGATGTCTGTGACAATGTGGACGAAGCTGGAGGCCACTGTGCCAAGTGAAGTAAACTGATGTGGAGACTCAGATGTTGGTGGCCTCACTCACACGCAGACTCCAGTCAAACTCATACATGTGAGGACAGAGTGGTGGTTACCAGGGAGTGTCGATTCTACCTCAGTAAAGCCAGACCTCAAACACCGCCACTTCTTCCCTGCGCTTCCTGTACAAGATAGTTGTTGGTCCTGAGCCGAGACAGGTGTAGGGGGTGGGTGGGTGGGGGCTCCTCAATGAGCTGCAGCGCTGAGATCCAGCTAGTCACCCACATTTTCTGAAACTCAGTCAGGACCCCTCACACCTGGCAGAAGAAATGCATCCCTGGAAGAAAAGAAAAGATGGCGTCTCCCCTACGGCCTGAGCCTCGCTGGGGAAGGAGGAGCTTTTCCAGCTGCCGCTGTGTAAATGTCCTGTCAAGCTGTTTATACTCACAGTGCGTTTTCTTGGCTTTCCTGGCTCCGTTAATTGCCCCCAGCTCAAAAACCTTTGAAGGGATAAAAGCCAGATTGCAGAAACATACCAGTGTTTATCATGAATGACTTTCCAGGGGATCCCTGTAACAGAACAGGGCACGTCCTTCTCTTCAGAAGCAGGTCTGGGGCTGAGCGTTGCTCCCTTTAAACTGGGGCTTCTCATCCAGGAGGGGGTTGATTCCTCCTCATGGGCTCTGAAACCTTCTACGAAGTTGCAGCTCATGATGTGAAATGGTATGTTGGGTAAATTTCTTTTTCTTTTAAAGACAATATCTCACACTGTCTCCTGGGCTAGAGTGCAGTGTAGTCATCACAGCTCACAGCAACCTCTGACTCCTCAAGTGGTCCTCCTGCCTCAGCCTCCCGAGTAGCTGTGACTACAGGTGTGTGCCACCACACTCAACTAGTTTTTCTATTTTTTGTAGTGATGGGCCTTGCTATGTTGCCCAAGCTGGTCAATGTACGTCTTTCTTTTTTGAGTGTGTGTTTTTGCATTACAATATCCCGTCTTCCAAGTGCTCGGAGACAATGTTACACCCATCCTCAGAGTAGCACCCTCCCCCCACTCCTTCCCAGCAAGCTTCACGCCTGTGCTCTGCTGTTTCTCTGCTCAAGTACTACTCCTGTAAATACTCAAGGACAGTGTTTAAGAATGTTTGTGTGTGCAAAGCGTTGTATCTTCTGTCAAGGAAAACACTAGCAGGCAAGAGAGAATGTGAAGTCTCAAGAGAGACTCAGTGTCACATGGGGGCTCAGAGGACGGGGAGGAGGAGCATCAGGGGACAGGTGTTAAGTAAGCATCTCTCAGGCACGATGCTGTTCTGTCTTCACGGAAACTGCGAGGGAAGGGGATAAGGCTTGCACAGCAACACGGACCTCTGGAAGCCTGACCCTTGCCCACAAAGCCGGACTGCAGAGGTGGCACTGGGGCCGGCCCTTGAAATGAATAGGATTGACAGGTGGGGGTGGGAGAGGGCACCCCCACTTTGAACAACAGTAAAAGCAATATGGCAAGAAAATTGTTAAAAGTGTCCCCAGGGAAATCCACCCATTTGTGCAACCAATATTTGTTGAACACTTGTGTATAAGGCACTGTTAGGTTCACAAAAGGCATCAGAGAACGAAACAAGATTCTCTGCTCTCGAGGGGCTTGTATTCCAGCCTGGGGGGACTGACGATGTCACAGAGACAGGAAGGGTGGGCAGCGTGGGGTGGAGGCCAGAAGCACTCGCTCCGCTAACTCTTCCTGGTCCTCCTCGCCGACACCTGTCCACTCATCCGTCACACCAGCCTCAGAAGCCGTGGCATTTTGAGGTAGCGTCTTAGGACAAATACTTCCCGACAATCCCAGGCTTCTGGGAACAATCCACCACCCTGCCTGGGAGGCTCTGCACCCCCAGGAGGTTGGGATCCGGGCTCAGGGCTGAGCCTGGCGGCGGATGTTTCCTGCTCCCCAGGCCAAGCCCGGGCTGGCTGTCTTCCTGTTTACCACATCCCTCTGTCTCCCTCACACCGGAGGGTCGGCTGTGGGGACAAGGCTGGGTACAGCCTGCCACGGCCTGTGCAGCCAATTGCTTTGCTGTAAATTGCCCCCGCAGCTGAGAGGAGGCATCCGAGGAATGCACAGTGTGACTGGTAAGGGGAGTGCAGAATTCCGCTAAAGAAATACAACCCGTCCCCGGCACCCTGGCCCGGGCTCTGGAGTAAACAGCGGAGAGGAGCGTGTGGAGGGGGCATACAGAGGGCACCGCCTCAGAGCAGGGCCGTGTCTCCCGGAGGCCAGGAGGGGACCGGACTCAGACTGAACAGGAGCAGAGCCATACGCGGGCAGGGAGAGTGTCCACTCCAGAGTTGGGGGCTCTGACGCCTCATTAACACACGAGCAGGTGAGCACAGGTGTTAAGACGGGACAGGATGGCGTCACCTAGTGGCACTAAAGCATCTTCCCCTCCCAGCCTCCACCAAAGCAACGGGCCGGACCACATGCGCACACAGTCCTTCCCCGGGGCTCTTGCTGACCCTGCCCCAGTGTCCTCCAGCAAGACGTCGTGACTTTTGTGGGGGAGAGGTAGGAGCACATGCCAGGATGCCACGAGCTGCCTGAGATGATACTCAAGGCAGGTGCTGCCGCTCAGAGCACTGAGGGCCCTGCTTAGTCAGAGAGCCATTTCACAGCCGTCCGTCCCCTCTCTCTGCAAGTGGCTTGCTCACCTTCCCACACACACGCAGGTCCAGTCCTAATGTCACACGATGTCCAGTTTCTAGAAGACACCGACCGAGTTGCCCAGATCCCTATTTCAAATTCCTGGGGGGTCGATTTGGCCTACGTGAAGTCAGCAGTTCACCTTTTCTTTAATTAGATGGAGCCAGGGGCTCCTTTATTACAAAGGCGGCCACAGAAGTCCCCAGAAAGGGGGGTGGGGTAGACAGGCAGGAAGGGGCTGTTTTTTAGAAAAAGGGGTTTAGCTGGGCAGATCCCCCAGAGAATCTCTACTAGGGGCCCTTCCTAACTGGGGAAATGTTTCGTTGTGAGACAAGTGTTGGCTGCTGTTTGAGGAAGATGGTCATTTACTTCGCCTTCCCCTACCGCGTGTAGCGCGTGCAGAGCAGCTGCGAGAGGGCCCTCCTCGGTGGCTGCGGCTCCCCGAGGCCCTCCCGGCGTTCACGGCCTTGCATCAGCACCTCACATGCGGGCGGGACCCGTGACTCTCTTCTAACAAATTACATATGGCAGGAGTGTTGGGACGCCTCACCGAGACTGGGTTACGAGAAGAACGATTTCACTTTTCTGGCTCTCTCTCGCTCACTCTAGGGGAAGCCAGGTGCCATGCAGTGAGCGAGAGAGGGCCACATGGCACAGAGCTAATAACTTGGGTCCACAGCCAGAGGGGACCACAGCGCTGAACTTGGCAGTGGACCCTCCACCAGCTGAGCACCAGGATGCAGTGGTCCCGGCCAACACCTTGATTGTGGCCTGACAGAGACCCGGAGCCTGGGGAGCCAGCAGAGAGCCAGGCTCAGATTCCCGACCTAGAGAAACGGTGAGAGCGTTCGTGTTGGGAAGCCATGACCTTTGGGGATGAATTATTACAGAGAAATAGAATTCTAACACACGGTACCAGGCTGCTTCCATCTCGTTTCCTTGCCATCCTTGGGTGTCACCACATGGTCCAAGAGAACTCACCACCCTCCCTGCAGCCCAGGCAGCAGGAAGGGGAAAAGGGAGGGGGGGCACACCCCGGTTTCTCAGTGCTTAACCCCAAGGTGATGCACGCCATCCACTCACATCTGATGGGCAGGGACGTATTGCATGGTGCCCTTAGCTGCCCAGAAGGATGTGGGAGCTGCCTAGTGCTCAGCTGGAAATCAGGGATTCTATTATAATGGAAGGACAGGAGAGTGGGTGCTGGGAGGTAATTAGTAGTCTAAGCTGGGATGTTTGAAATGTTTTTGTCGTTTGTGAGTGTGATGAGGTCCGCAGAGGCTGGGACCCACAGGGCACCATGGTGAGCGCTGGAGGACGCCTCTGCCACCTTAGCACAGAGCCCGCAGCACGAGTGACAATCCTACATCTGCTGGGTGAGTCAATGAGCACCCAGGTGGCCATGGTTGTTGTTTTTCAGGATCACCAGCTCCTGCCACAGAGCCGTTCTCACCATCCCAGGACTTCTGCCTCCCAGCCCAGAGACCCCTGCTTCCCAAGGGCAGCTTTGAAGTATTTATTTCAGATGGGACCAAATGTGCAGCATGAAAATGAGGAGAGAATGACAAGCGGCAAAGGGCCTCGGGACAATTCCTTGCAGTCCCGGCATTTTGTCAGTCCTGGCATTTTGTAAGTCTTGGCATTTTTTTTCCTGCCAGACCAACACAGTCTGATTTCCAGTATCTGGTGAAAATCATGCCAGTTTTTGCCCTGAACTCACCCGATGCCCTATCACCTGTGGGTGTTCAAACATTTAAATTCAAATGACACCAAGTGAGGAGAGAAGGGGTTTGTCTCTGCCCTAATTTCCCACAAGGAAATGAATATGTAAGGGAAAGTCCTATCTGTGAATTTAGCTAATTCAAAAATAGATTAGGATTTTCCTTTTACAGATACCACACAAATGAAGTCCTGTATCTTGGAAGGTTCTCTCCGGGGAAAAATAAAATGCTAGCACTCAGGAAGTACTCAATAAATGTATGTTAAATGGAATTACAGACTCAATTTCTTTCCAGTAACTACGGGGGCACAGAGGAGACTCCCCCCATATTGCCTGCATCCACTCCGCTACTTTTCATTTAATAACAGAACGCCTATGTCTCAGCGGAGCGGTACACGCCTGGCGATGGACCCAACTCCCCGTCTTATTCAGCTGGATGTGGCCTTGTGGCTACATTTCAGCCAATGGAATCTGAAAGGAGGGTGCTGCATCTGGGTCGCCTCCTCCCACCAGGGATGGTGGCAATGGTGTTCTGAGCAGCATTCTTGGGCCCAAATGGAAGGCGCACATTGAGGAGGGTGCAGAACCCAAGCCCGGGAACCCGGCTGAGCTCCTGGGTTAGAACAACCTGCTGTCCAAGACCACCTACCCAACTCTGAGCCTTCACATAAGGAGAAATGAGCTTTCTTCTTATTTAAGGCTCTGTATCTGGTATCTCTTAGTTTGCACTTATAAACATAGATTGGTATTATTACTGAGATGGAGACACTGTTCATAGCCAGTTCTTTTTGCTATGATCATGCAGTCCTGAAATGTGTAAAGTATTTTAGGAGCTGGGTACTAACAATTATCCTAGGCAATCCCAAGTAGAATGAGAGATAATCTGCTGGGACAGCAGATGGTAATTCTGGTGCCTTCCAAGCATCTTTCTCCTTTCTCAAAATAGAGATTCTATGAGAAAACAGGCTCTGTTAGAACACTTGGGGTCTGCACTCCATGGATCTTGTAAGAGAAGGCAACCTGATCATGTGTGATGAGTGTAAGAAATCTCATGTAGGTGATGGAAATACTTATTCCATGTTCTTGACGATACCATCCCTTACATCCGATGATTCCAAGGAAATTGTGAGAGCCCGCACAAGGTCCACTTTTAAAGAGTGAAAGAATTGATCACCTGTTACAAAATAGATGCTCGGCCCTGCACCAGCCACCCTGAGTTTCCAGTTTGGGTCTCGCTTCCCAAACGCCGTCATCCTCTGTGTAGTTGTTATATGTTGACTCTTCAATGACAAATGCTTGACACGTGGCCATGACCTTTCTCCAAAGAACCCATATGGCACCAACCTGCCTTTTGGGCTTCCTTTGCTTGTGACAAAGAGACGTGAATGCGTGTCTTATATAATATATACGTACAGTGGAATGGACTCAACACCAAACTCCTAACTACGAAGCAACTTTTTACTTTCTCATTTCCCACCAGGCTCTCTGAGGACTGAATTGTTCTTCTCCGCCCAGCGATCCCACAGAATTTTTGGGCCACTTTCAGGTATTAAACATCCAGCCCTGTCCACAGTTAAAACTCCAACCTCACACCCAAGGAGGACATGTCCTCTGCCCGCCTTCTCTCTGCGCCCCTGCTCAGGCAAGGCGGTCTTCACCCGAGAAGTTCACAGTCATTTCCTCCCGCTTCCTCACCTCCCTTGCCCCCTCTCGGTGCCATTTTGCTCTCAAGGGACAGGGTGGGGACTGGGGAGTTGGGTCGGGTGGCTGGAGGAATTAGAGCAGCGGTCCTCAACTTGTGGGTCGAGACCCCTTTGTAACAGTGAAAATACATCGCGGCATTAGGAAGGTTGAGAGCCCCTGTATTAGAGGAAAAGGGCAGACTTGTTGCAGCAGGTTAGCACTAGGGCCTTATCTGTGTCGTACCCCCTAAACTTGCTTTTCCTCTGCGTTCCCTGGAAACCCTCAGGGCAGAGGATTTCCCATTGGAGGCTCCTTTGAGGCAGTGTCTCCTTTGGCTGCAATTGGCCCCTGCCCCAGTCTCTGGCTCCTGGTTGGTTCTCTGTTGGGGTAATCTCCCCCCAGGAGGCCCTCTTGTACCAGGTCCAGACCCATCACCAGCTCCCTTCCCCTGGATCCACATTTGGCCCAGGAAAGGTGTGTGCATCATTGCCCTGCCCTTCCCAGACTCTGCCAGCAGCCCCCTTCCCTGGGCGAGCAGTGAGACCACTCCACGCACGTCTGTTGGAGAGAAGACAAGTCTCTCCAGATTCCAGGGAACACAGGTCAGTTTCTCCGGTGGGTTGTTTTAAATACTCCATGGTGGAGTTCAGATCACCTTTTCACTGCATGCCAAATAAGAGCAAGCCCGGCTCAGATATTCTTCCCACCACAACCTGTTGGGGGCTGACCCTTTGGTTCCCTGGTCATTTCTTATCTGATCCTCTCTGCAGCAGTTCTCCAGCTAAATCCCTTCCCCAGGGGGTGGGTTGTCAGCTAGATGTCGGCAGCCACCTGAGCTCAGCTATACCAAGGCACAGGCAGGGGCTAGGTGTGCGGATAGAGAGGCCTCCCAGCTGCCCACAGGCCCAAACCAGAATTTTAGCATACCCACCAGCAAACAAGCAGCATGCCAGGCTCTGGGAGGCCCATGTGGCAGGGCCAGGCTCCCACCAAACCGAGGTCTCAGCCCTAGGGCAGCACCGAGCCCAGCAAGGAGGTCTCGATAAGCCACGGGGCTTCTTCTGATTTGTGGCACCCACAGACTCACCAGGATGAACACACACTTGTGGATTCAGCTACCTTTTATGGGTTGACTAAACTGGGCTAATTTTTATTTTAACCTAAGAGATCTGGTTATTTCATCTTTTGATAATAACAACTTCTCTGAAACCTGAAATCATAAACCTCCTAGAAGAACCCACAAAGAAAGGCTCCTTGACATTGGACTTAGTGTGGATTTTTTCTGGCAATCACACCAAAAGGTCAGGCAGCAAAGCAAAAATACATGAGTGGGACTACCTCAAACTAAAAAGCTTCAGAATCTTAATAAAGGACATAATTAACCAAATGCCAAGGCAGCCTATGAATAGGTGAAAATATGTGCAAGCCATGTATCTGATAAGGGGCTACTTTCCAAAATAGATGAGGGTCTCACACAACTTAACAGCAAAAGAATAATGATAATAATGATAACCTAGTTTAAAAATGGGTGAAGGATCTACATAAATATCTCTCCAAGAAGACATAAAAGTGACCAACAGGTATATGCAAAGGCGCTCAACACCACTAAATATGAGGGAAATACAAAATGAAACACACGAAATGCCACCTCACACCTGTGAGGATGGCCACCGTGAAGAGACGGTGAGAACAAGTGTGACATAGCACCTCACACCTGTGAGGACAGTCACCATGAAGAGACGGTGAGAACAAGTGTGAGACAGCACCTCACACCTGTGAGGACGGCCACCGTGAAGAGACGGTGAGAACAAGTGTTTGCAAAAGATGTGAAGAAAAGGGAAGGCTTGGAGTGTGTTGGTAGGAATGGAAATGGATAGAGCCATTATGGAAAACAACATAGAGGCGCCTCACAAAATTCATCTCGCACCTCCACGTAACTCAGCAATCCTTCTTGGGAATATACCCCCAGAGGAAGCAGAGGCAGCACCTCCGACAGGTGTTTGCACTCCCGTTTCACTGCAGCAATATTCGCGGCAGCCAGGGCTTGGGAGCAAGGAAACTCACCAGCAGATGAGCAAATGAAGAATTTGCAGCACGTGGGCTGTGCACACACAGATATTACTCCGCTTTGACAAAGGAGATCTTGCCTTTGGTGACTGGGATTACTCAAAGTGAAGTGAACCGGACTCAGAAAGACTAGTCCTGCACTGCCTCACTTACATGTGGAATCTGAAAATAAAGTCGGACACAGAAACAGAACAGAATGGTGGCTACTGGGGGTGCAGGGGGGAAGGAAATGAGGAGACGTAGAGAGAGGGAACGAAGTTCTAGTCAGTAGGATGAGAACGTCCTGAGATCTCACTCGCAGCATGAGGCCTGTATTTAATACTAATAATACTGGATAATATGCAGGCAATTGTGGAGAGAGATTTTAGGTGCTCTTACCACAGAAAAAGTGGATAATCATATGAGACCATGGGTACGTTCATTTCCATGACTTTAATAACCATTTCACTGTGTGGTCTGTCAAAATACACCTGTGAGGTTGCACACCTTAAATATGTACAATAAAAAATGTAAAACCTACAAACAACTCAAATTTCCAACAGTGAGGGCTATTTATTTGTAGTATGGGTCATCCACAAAATGCAATGTTAGGCAGCTTCATAAAATAAGAAAGTGTGTGGTGTGTGCATGCTGGTGAGAGTGTGGTGTGTATATGTTGGTGAGAGAGTGTGGTATATACATGTTGGTGAGAGCATGTGGTGTGTGTGTGCTGGTGAGAGCGTGTGGTGTGCGTATGCTGGTGAGAGCGTGTGGTGTGTGTGTGCTGGTGAGAGCATGGTGTGTGTGTGCTGGTGAGAGCGTGTGGTGTGTGTGTGCTGGTGAGAGCGTGTGGTGTGTGTGTGCTGGTGAGAGCTTGTGATGTGCGTATGCTGGTGAGAGCGTGTGGTGTGTCCATGCTGATAAAATGACAGCAGCAGAAGCCAAGTTCCGCTTGGCTGGTGGTTGAGAACTTAGCCTTTGGCACACAACGTCCTGTGTTTAGGGCCTGGTTTTGCCACCAGCTGTGAGGTTTGGCAGTTGGCAATGTAGGGCTCTTTATAACGGAAAGGTAATTGTGCGTGTAAACGTGCTTAGCACAGTACCTAGCAAATAGAAATGCTGAACTGACGTTGGCTGTTATTATTATCACAGCCCTTAAGAGACTTAGTGTTGCAAAGTGGTGAGTGTGTGTCAGGGGATTATGGACTGAATTGCTCACCCAGGAACATATGGTGAAGCCCCTCCCCTGGTGGAGACAGGACAGTTAAGGAGATAGGGCTACATGAGGTCACAGGGTGGGCCCCTCAGCCAACATGACTGGTGTCTCTAGAAGACACAAGGTTGTCACCCATAAAAAGGCTGCATGAGGACACCGGGAGAAGATAGCTATCTGCAAGCCACGGAGGGAGACATCTCTAGAAACGACCCTACCAACACCTTGATGTGAGCTTCCAGCCTCCAGAACTGTCAGAAAGTCAGTTTCTGCTCTTTAAGCCACCCGTCCATGGCATTCCCTAGGACAAGTCCAGAACGCTAACACACAGGCAGTGTGGGTCTATCATTTACACTATTGGTGCATCATAGTCTCCGAGAGGGGGTGTTAAAACACGCAGTACTGGTTCTAGCCTGTGAGGTTTCTGCTTGGGTAGATCTGAGTAGGTGGGGGTTATGGGCAGGGGTATCTAGAATCTGCGGTTTTAACAGGTTACTGACGCCATCAGTCTGGGAACCACACTTTGAGAGCTATTGACTTAGACCATGTTCACGCTTAGCCGAATGATCCTTTCTTATTTCTCTCAAGGGAAACCATAGCACACAAACTAGGCACCTTCACCTTGGCCGTGAGTTGCAGCAATATTTACTTACTAGTTTTTCATGTATGACCATGGAGTGGATCAGCCTCTACAGCTTTGCGTCAGTAGCAGAAGCTCTGACAATGCAAAACACAAGTGCTGCCTCCTGAACTCTGGGGGAAGAGATGGAGCCTGCACTCTGCCCTTGCTCCCATTTGGGAAGTGTTGGGGGGAGCCACCCCCACGCTCCCCAAATGTCTGCTCGTGATGAGCGGTGGCCATGTCTTCGGGAGGCCCTGGAGTTTCTGAGGCATCACTGCCCTTCCCTCACCTCGGGGGAGCCTGGCACTGTTCCACGCTGTCCGGAGCCTGTGGCAGGCCCCTCCTGGCAGTAAAGAGCCTGCTGCAATTCTCTTCTGCCACCTTCCCAATACAGCTGTGATGGCTCAAGTCCACGGGCAAGTCTGGATTGTATTTGAGGCACTCGAGGATCTCACAGACACATATTTTCTGAATAATTGTGGGGACAAGCCCAGCCAGAGGGCTGCTAGAAGCGTACCCCAGCTCCTCCAACATCACCTGGCAGGGTCCTTGTTACTTAAGCATGTTTGAGTTTAGTTTCCTTCACTCCAGTCCTGACTGATACATTATCGTCTGATTTTTGTGGAGGCCAGCAGGAGTACGAGCAAGGGGGACAGATCAGAACCTAGCAAAGCCCCTGCTGAGCAAGACAGACAGACACACACACACACGCTTTATCTGGCAACCCATTCATATTTGTGAATCAAACTTCATTAGCAGATATTGAGGCACTTCTAAAGTAAAACAAGCTGATTCAAAAATTAATACAGCCATTAAATAGATCTGTGTATAACAAGACTTAATCAGATTATTTAGAATTATTCCTTCTTATACCTGCCACACGAGGTATATTTTCTCCCTTCTTTAAACTTCCACTAATAACATTTTCGTGACTTCTGTCCGGATATTACATAGAAAGATCTCTCTGAAATAATTTCTTTCTTCCTTTTTTCCCCTTTTTATGTTTAGCTATGATAAAATGACAGAAGCCTGACTTTGGGCGACAGAAAATAATGCATCACTTTGAACGTGCTGTCTTTTTATTATAAATCTGACGATATGGCTAGGTAGGATCGTTTCAAAGAGACAGGATGTTACCTTAAACATTTACAAAGCTGTGGTTAAAACAGTCTCCTTAAACTACCTTTTCAACCCATGGAGCTTACATAAATATTTGGCTGCTGGTGACAGGCCTAATAAATCTGTTTAGAAAGTTGCAGCAATATTTACTTGCAAAGTAATGGCATAAGCTCAATGAGAGCAACAATTTAAGAAGGAGAGATGCTACTTTTTAGCACCTTGAGTAAATATTTGCAAGACCTATAAATCCAAGGTAACTCTGCCTCTTCCCTAAAGGAATTTGTTGCTTCCTACCATGTTCCATCCAAATGCCAAATTTAGAAAAAATGTCACTATGTTCAGTTGGAAAAGCTGGACGATTACTGGAGATATATTGGAAGGCATCAGCTGATATTGGCCTCTCATAGAGGAATGTTCCCAATGGCCCAAAGTTCTACACGATGGAGGAAGAGCAGAACTTCTTTTGGGTTGAGAGATTGTGAATCAGAATATGAACACTTGGGGAATAAATCTCATTATGTGTGGCCAAGAACTAACAGATACACCCCTTGCTTTACCTGCCACATGACAGGGATTATAGAAAGTGCTTAAAACAGAAGAAAGAATGAAGGCTCCTTGGGGGGTTGCTCCCCTGGAAAAACTGAGATGGCAACCTGGGTGTTTTGGGCAAGGCTCTGGGCGAGCTGGAATGGGTTCCTGTCTTTATGACATGGAATGAAGTGCCATCTGACTTTTTCCTGGCCCTCTTTAAGAGCTGAGTTTCTTCTTGATTTCAAGAGATGATTACTCAAGGGACAAATGCCGACAATGGCAAGATCTCCTTATGAGGGTCAAACAGCACAATGAACTCTTGATTGCCTCATGCATCCCTGTACTATTTTTAACATGGTTAAATTTTTAAACCTTAAGAAGCAATTCCTGTTTATGACATGAGAGAGAAACCAGCCTGTAAAAAATTGCCCCCAGACACAAATATCAGAGAATTCCAAAGTATTTCTTATTTACATATTACAGTTATACAATCAGGTTTAATTTCTTTCCTGTAAGTATTAACTAAACAGATGCTCATAATTTATAAGAAAACGAGAGTGATTGACTTATATAGTATTTTTCAAGTTCTGATATCAAAATTGCTTTTTTCCAGACTTACAACGAGGGCTCCTGGCCCGAACATCCCTGGGGAAGAAGAACTAAAGATCTTCGCCTTGGTCTTCACATGAGCTAGGCATGGAAGAAAGGGAGGCGATGACTTTGATGTTCTGAGGAGGATGGAAGACGATTTGGTTCTTATCCTTTTTTAGTCCATGAATTTAAACCAGATGGTCCATTTAGAATAGACTCCATTCTAAACCATTCTGCATTAAGTGGGGCCATACAGAAAGCCCTCATTTCCTCTCTGGCAGGAGCTGGTGTGAGCCCAGCCTCCTAGAAATGGCAGGGCTGCCACACTTGCTTCTGCTGCCAACCTTCAGGAACTGACATGCCAATGCTCTGCCTCCAGCCAGCACCAGGCTGCCAAAAGTAACTCCAGCAATAAAGAGTCCTTGCCAGTGACTGCCATTTGAATCCCATTTTCTCCTATCTCTGGGAAAGGCAGATGCTAAAAATACTTTGTCGATGAAATTCATTTCTGGGAAAACTGGGGCAGGTTCACAGAAGATTCAAGAAGTGGATTAGTCAGGGTGGGGTAAAAGTTGTAACAAGCATCCCCAGACATGGCACCAGGCTCTGGGAGCACAGCAATAAAGATAGCCAAGTCCCAGCCCTCATGGATTTCCATTTGTGTGTAGCTTTCAGGATTACACTGAGCATTTATAATTCATAACCTTTTTATCAAATATTGGCTTTGAACTTTTCTTGTGTCAATGCCACCCTCCATAAGGAAAGTATCTGGATGAATGGGTGCTGTTTGCATACAGGAAGAGACAGTAAGAGAGGCAAAGAACTCAAGAAGCCCTAGTTCCTGGCAGCTGGAAGAGATATCTTCTGGATCCTTCCACCTGACCCTTTCAGACATCACAGTCTCTCCTGTGCTTTTCAGTCCTGGCTGCACATTGAAACTGTTGGGAAGCCTTAAAACATACGGGGGATTTTGACTTAGTTGGTCTGATAGGAGCTACAAATGAAGTTATTCATTTTATTTTATTTTTAACTTTTTGGGTAAGTCTGATGGGAAGCCAGGTTGATAATCAAGGAGCTAGCATCCTTCTTGGGCTAGTGGCAGTAGAGATAGTTGTTTTTATTATAGTGTATGCAAAGCATTAATCTCAGATGTTAGGGAGCTGGAAACATCATTTGGAACATTGGGCATTATAGGCCCATCTATGCACAAACCAACATCGACCATTTTCTATGTTACAAGCTTGTGATGAAGGGTGATGGAAAAATAAAAACAAATAAGCTGGCCTGGCACAGTGGCTCATGCCTGTAATCCCAGCAGTCTGGGAGGCCACGGTGCTCAGGAGTTCAAGACCAGTTTGAGCAAGAGTGAGACCTCATCTCTAAGAACAGCTGGGTGTTGTGGTGGGTGCCTGTGGTCCCAGCTCCTTGGGAGGCCGAGGCAAGAGGTCTCAAGTGGGCTCTCACTTGAGCCCACAAGTCTGAGGTTGCTGTGAACTATGACATCAGGGTACTTTACCAAGGGTGACAAAGAGAGACTCTGTCTCAAAAAAAAAAAAAAGAAATTTGAGGTCAATTTACAAAAATTGATACCAAGCTGTCCTCCAAGGATGCTGCACTGATGAGGATAGGCTAGCACTGTAGCAAACAATCCCATTTTGGTGATCGATGTAAGGAAACATTTTTCTCTCCCTTCTAGTTGAGAGTTGGGCATGTGGTCTTCCGTGTGTTGATTCCGGGACCCAGGCTCCATTCATCTCATGATCCCACAGTCCTCTGTGACCTTGACGTCTTCCACATCCAGCCACCAGAAGGTGAGGGGGAGAGAGTCCATGGGGAATCCCCAGGGCATCTTAGAAGCAGGTCAGGAAGTGATGCACATCACATCCACCCGGGTCCCAGGGACAAAAACTAGACGAATGAGCCCAGCTAGACGCACAGGGACTGGAAAATGAGACCTTCCAGTGTGCCCATGAGTGAAATGAGATGCTTGGTAGCCTCCTCTCTGCTACAGGAGTTATGCAGTGGAGGGAGGAGAAACGGCGTCTTGCAGGTGAAAAGTCCAGCACAGTGAGGCCCTCAGTTTGTCTCAGTCTGACACACGTTGAAGCCTGAAAGAACATGGTGCTCTTGAGCGATGCCGAGTTTGAGGTGGCTAGCATATGAGACGAGTCTGGGAGGAGAAGGGGGTTGAGAACAGAATGATGGCCGGTGAGCCTAGAAGGAAGGCTGAAGCCAGATGGAGAAGTCCCTTCCATGCTTTGTGAAGGGGTGTTTGTCCTGGCCTGTATACAATGGAGAGCCGGGGAAACATTTCAGAATCATTACATTTACCTGTCAGAAAAGGCTTTCAGGCTACAGCAGGGCATATAGAGTGAAGAGGGGTGGCTGGATGGAGTGAGATCTATGAGGAACTTTTACTTCCAGAAGCATGACTGACCTCCTTAATTTATGGAGGACACTTGGTGGTCAATGTTAACCGTGAGCTCACTGCTTACCATGTGCTCCTGAACATTATAGGGAATAAGTTTCTCTACTCAAGGAAAGTTCAGCTCAATGGGAGGAGGTAAGATGATGGGAAATAATAGAGTGAGTATAACTTACAAGCTCACCCAGATCTTCAATCAAATATTAAAGGCTAATCTTCACAGACTGACTCGTTGTACTTTTTCTTTTGAGACAGTCTCACTATATTGCCCTCAATAGAGTGCTGTGGCATCCCATCTCACAGCAACCTCAAACTCTTGGGCTTCAGTGATTTTCTTGCCTCAGTCTCTCAAGTAGCTGGGACTACAGGTGCCTGCCACAATGTCTGGCTATTTCTTGTTGGTGTTGTCATTGTTGTTTGGCAGGCCCGGGCTGGGTTTGAACCCACCAGCCCAAGTGTATGTGGCTGGCTCCCTAGCCTAGAGCTCTACTGAGCTACTACAGGTGCTGAGCCAGACTAATTGTACTTAAATGAAATTATATCATACCTGTTGTAACCGACACATTCCTAAACGTAAGAAAGGGATTTAGATTCTGAATGGCCAAAGAGAATGACAATGTCCAATACAGTTAGAATCAACTGATATGTTGTGTTTGTTAAATAAAAATGTCTGGAGGCCTGGCATGGTGGCTCAGCCTATAATCCTAGCCCTTTGGGAGGCAGAGGTGGGAGAGGGCTGAGGCCAGATATTCAAAACCGGCCTGGGCTATGTCATGAGAGCCCTTCTCCACAAAAAATGAAAGAAATTAGCCAGGTGTGGTGGCGGGCACCTATACTTCTGGCTACCTGGGAGCTGAGTCAGGAAGCTCTCTTGAGCCTAGGAATTCGAAGTTGCAGTGAGCTGTGATCGCACTGTTGTACTCCAGCTGGAGCTACAGAGCGAGACCATGTTTCTAAATAAGTAAATAATCTTGAGGGGGATGACTTAGGCTTCCGTGGTTGGTATAACAAGCTATCACAAACTGGGTGGCTTAAATCAGTAGAAATATGTTCTCTCAAGGTTCTGGAGGCCAGAAGCCGGGACTCAATGTGTCAGCAGGGTCACACCCCCTCTGGACGCTCTTGGGAGGAACCTGCTCTTTGGCTTTTCCAGCCTCTAGCTCAGCTGTCAGCTCAAGGCTGCATCACCCCAGTCTCCGCCTCCTGTCACATTACCTGCTGATCTTGTGTCTTCTTCTCCCTGTGTCTTTTACAGGGACACTTGTCACTGGACTTCGGGCCCATCGAGGATGGTCCAGGGTGATCTCTTCATCTTAAGAACTTTAACTTAATTATATCTGCAAAGACTCTTTTCCAAATAAGACGACATTCCCAGGTTCTAGGGATCAGAACACGGACTTATCTAGTGGAGGCCACTGTTCAACTCGGTCTGAGGACAGTACCTGCACGCGGTGTAGGTTCATTAACTCTGCTGGGGGAGTTGGTCCATCGGGCCATTTCCCCTCTGGTACCCAGGGATGCTCAGGGACCGACGTTAGTCCCCTGACTGGGGAGGCCGAGTGGGGAGGGAGCCACCCTGCTGGGCAGAGCTGCTCAGTGTATTTGAGAACAGATGCTAACTTCCTAAGTCGGCCCCAGCTTTTCTCACACTTTTCTTCTCTGCTGTTGCGAGTGCGTTGTAATTATTGGTAGCTTTTTAAGGTCCATGTCTTCATTTTAGAATTTCTCTTCTGGCGTGTTTGTCAGCAAGCTCACACATCAGCTTTCCCTTCTGTACAGGAATCAAGGTCAGAGTCACAGAATCTTTGATATTCTTCTCCAAACCCCCTGCTCCAGAACAATCCTGTGCAGAACATACCACCTTCCCCTGTAGCCAAAGCTTTGTTTGTAATGGTGAAGGTGAGAGGTGGTGTCTGCCAAGTTAGTTTCCAAAAATGATTGGCTTTATTCCCCTAAAGAACTGAGAATTTATGTCCACACAACAACCTGCAGATGGATATTTGCACCAGCTCCAATCACAGCTGCCCGCACTTGGAAGCAACTAAGTCTTTCAACAGTTAGATAAACAAACTGTGGTACATCCAGACTGCAGGACTTTTTCAATGTTAAAAAGGAATGATTCTGACAGACCCCAGAATACAAAAAGAAATGAACTATCAAGCCACGAAAAGGCACGAAAGAGACTTCAATGCACATTGCTAGGTGACGGAGCCAGGCTGAAAAGGCGACAGAGTGGATTCCAACTCCATGACATTCTGGAAAAGGCAAAGTTCCAGAGACAGCAAGAAGATCACGGTCACGGCGTAGAGGGAAGGGAAGAATGAATAGGTGGAGGACAGAGGCTTCGTAGGGCAGTGAAACTATTCAGTATGGTAGTAAAATAGTGGAGACGCAGTAACGTCCTTGTCAAACTCCACAGGTTGAGTGGCACCGAGACTGAGCTGAGTGAGCGCACGGCAGATGGCAGCTGGTCACGGTGTGTCAAAGCTGTTTGTGTGTGGAGACCAATGTCGCCCTCCAGGGCAGCATGTCGATGGTGGGGGACGCTGTGTGAGGGACAGGTGTTTGGCAACTGCTGGTACTTTCTACTCATCCATTTTGTGAACCTATAACTACCAAAATCATACAGTCTAGTTTTAAAAGAAATCTTTTTCTTGCTCCAACAAATGTCAGTGATTCATAATTACAAGTCTTATGTTATAGAGACTACCTCTCAAGCGGTTTTTTACCATCTTGCCTTTTCCCCCTTGAGAATAAAACCCAGGGTTGATCACTAGGAAAATAATATTTTTGGATTCAAATGTGAACTGAAGAAGTCATTAAACTAGCATTTCTCCTGAAATGTTCGTCCTGAACAGACTAGAACGGCGCCTTTTCAGTGGTCCTTGGAAAGGAGAGGGAGGTTCACAGCCCGTCTCTTCAGGGCATCCCACAGAGGGAAGGAAAACGCCCACACACGGGTCACAAAGAAAGCTGTGTCCTCACAGGGCACGATGTTTTTCTGGTTGTTGGGTGGCATTCTACAGGATTATTCTATGGTGAAAACACCTAGTGTCTGGCGTCCCAAAGTGACATCATACACACCTGAGTGTCGGTAAATCACGGGTTTGGTTAGATGGGTTGTGTTTCAGGAGTGACAGGAAAACCGCAGGATAAAGTTGGTTCTTTTTGATCACAACCTGGCGCACACAGACAGCAATCAAATAGAAAACCAGCTGTCAGCAACTAGTGAAAATATCAGGATAAAAAAAAATAGACTACGAGGCCTCGCAGGGCAATGGGACAAGGCTGAATCGGCTGCAGTCGGCCTTCGGGGTCTCCTGAATGCCTGCTGCTCAGCTCCGTCTTGGGAGCAAGGTCGAGCCAGGACTGACTGGGCCCCTGAAGCCACCAAATGTCTGAGACCAGCCTGCCCCGTGTTGCCTGAGCAGGCTCAGACTGGGGACTGACGTGCTGGCCAGCTCAGGCCCACGCTGATCCGACGGTTCCGACGACCACAACAGAAACAGATTTCTTCTTCTTCATTAGCCTTACCTTCCTCATGTGTGTTTCAAAAGTGACATCTTTGTAATATAGGTGAAATGAGGAAGCGACCGTTTAACACCGCCTCTCAGCGCACCTCTGTGCCAGGTGCTGGGACAAACCAGAGATGACTCAGGCGCAGATCATGTGCTCAGAGACTCCAGGCCAGACACGTAACTGTCCCAAGTACCACAAAGTGAGGCAGACAGGGGGTCATGTGACCGGCTGCAGGGGTTCTGAGGAGTGGGCTCACTTCGAGCTGAGGAAATGCAGCGGATATTACTAACATTAGTAGTCAAGTTTGGAGGCAGGATTGGGTCTGCAGACAGAGAGGTGGGGGACAGAGCCATCCTGGGTGACAGCCTATAGGACAGAGCCGTCCTGGGTGACAGCCTATCACCTGCTGCAGCAGAGGCAACGTGCTGGTGCTCGGTGCTCGGGGCAGGGGGCGAGCCGAGGGGCCTGAGAGGCAGGAGCAGCCTTGTAAGGGGGGGTCCACCTGGGTGGGCGCTGCAGAAAGTGAGGGGGCGGGGGTCCACCCTGCTTCCAGGAGGACACTGGGTGGCAAGGAAGGCGCTAGGAGTGGATCACGCATAGGCAGTCTCGGGCCGGAGGAAGGAGGTTACTTGTTTTCTTCTGAGTTAGAAGAGTTCTGGGGATGTGTGCAGAGTTCTGGGGATGTGTGGAGAGTTCTGGAGATGTGTGAAGGGTTCTGGGGATGTGTGCAGAGTTCTGGGGATGTGTGCAGAGTTCTCAGGATGTGTGCAGAGTTCTGGGGATGTGTGCAGAGTTCTGGGGATGTGTGCCGAGTTCTGGGGATGTGTGCCGAGTTCTGGGGATGTGTGCCGAGTTCTCGGGATGTGTGCAGAGTTCTGGGGATGTGTGAAGAGTTCTGGGGATGTGTGAAGAGTTCTGGGGATGTGTGCAGAGTTCTCAGGATGTGTGCAGAGTTCTGGGGATGTGTGGAGAGTTCTGGGGATGTGAGCAGAGTTCTGGGGATGTGAGCAGAGTTCTGGGGATGTGTGCAGAGTTCTGGGGTTGTGTGCAGAGTTCTGGGGATGTGTGCCGAGTTCTGGGGATGTGTGCAGAGTTCTGGGGATGTGTGCAGAGTTCTGGGGATGTGTGCAGAGTTCTGGGGATGTGTGCAGAGTTCTCGGGATGTGTGCCGAGTTCTGGGGATGTGTGCCGAGTTCTGGGGATGTGTGCAGAGTTCTCGGGATGTGTGCAGAGTTCTGGGGGTGTGTGCAGAGTTCTGGGGATGTGTGCAGAGTTCTCGGGATGTGTGCCGAGTTCTGGGGATGTGTGCCGAGTTCTGGGGATGTGTGCAGAGTTCTGGGGATGTGAGCAGAGTTCCGGGGATGTGTGCAGGAGGAGAGAAAAACGCAGGAAGACAGCAAGGGATGGACCTCGAACTGACAGGAAAGACATCAGGGGCACCTAAGGACTGGGACAAGGATGTTCAGACAGCTCACCTGTCCCTCCCTAGGGGATGGTCACTCAACAGAGTGCTGTCCAGCAAAGAACACAGGAGGCAGCAATGCTTTATAAATAACAGGGATGGGCGGCGCCTGTGGTTTAGTGGGTAGGGCGCCGGCCCCATATATCCAGGGTGGTGGGTCCAAACCCAGCCCCGGCCAAACTGCAACAACAACAACAAGAAAATAGCCGGGTGTTGTGGCGGGCGCCTGTAAGTCCCAGCTACTCAAGAGGCTGAATGAAGCAAGAGAATCGCCTAAGCCCGAGAGCTGGAGGTTGCTGTGAGCTGTGACTC
>CAUYRH010064504.1:0-12731 GCA_963574655.1 Perodicticus potto
CTGGTCGAATAGTTTCACACTGAGGTTCATGGTTTTGTATTCCATCTTCATTGTTTTTAACAGTCTTTTTCCCATCAAGGGATACATAGCCATTGTCAGTTTCAGTAGATTTGTCAATTGAATTCTTTGCTTTCTTCGATCTAAAAAGTAAAATATACAGAAGCATATTTTGACTTAGCTTGTTTTGAATGGGTTATTGATAGAAATTATAATCTGTTAAATTATATCTGATAGTTGTTTCTCAGAATTTTAATGGCCACCCTATTTTCACAATAATTGAGAAATATGTCTAAACAGATAAACATGTAAATTAACGTCCTAGTTAAGCTTATTTAACAGATTTGAGGAGTTACAAACAGCAGTTCTAAGAGACATGCTCTAACTTATCAAAAAATTCTTAAGTCAAAATTACCTCGTCTTTGAGCAAAATCTAGAATCAAAATTTTACCTACTTCATATTTTGAAGTTTTATTTTAAAAACTATCGTAGTAATTTTCAGGTTAAGTTGCAATTAATGGTTTAATTTACTTTTAATACTCTACCCAAATACTTTACCATTTGTGTATATACATAAATATTGCTGATAAATTCATTTTAATATAAAATGGAGAATAACATCTTTTGTAATATAAAAAATATGAAAAAAGGGAAAACTTTAAGTAAGTTTCTAAATAATGGAAGAAGTAAAAATGAAGAATACAACAAAATAGAGAAGTAACCTCTTTCACCCACTGAAACAACCTCTGGAAAAAAATATTAGTAACCATGTAACTTATACATACCTAACAGGCTAGAACTGAGGATATTCATTTACAGGAATAATTTTTTTAATATATAAATACAAAATGGGAAATAATAAATAAGACATTTTAAATTAATAGGCAAATGCTTGGGGGAATCCTCTTAAGAGACAACAGTGGGTGAAAGAATGGCTACCCAAAAGAAATGGTTAGTAGACTATAATGTTAAGTCTTACACATAATTAAAATGTGCTCAATGCAGATTAAGTCTATCATAAAACATTTTAAAGCAATTATATTTAAATAAGTTTCCTTGAATTTTTTCCCAGAGGTATCAGTTTTATAAGAAAGGAAAAATAAAATTAGCATATTGCCTTTAATTAGGTAAAAAAAAAAGTTTATTTTTAAATGCACAAAAAAACCCCACCCCACATTATCTTTAATGCTACAGTTACTCAGTTCTATTGGCATCTGTATTTTGTAAGTGGGCAGGACCTTAGAACTCACCTATTCTAACTGCTTATTTTGGAAAGATGAATTCAGAAGCACATTTAAGGTCACATACCCATTATAGTTAGAAGCATAGCTGAACTAAAGTACAGACATTCTGACTATGAAGTTAATTATATCTCCATACTACTTCCAACTGCCTACTCTTTTGGGAAATTGCCTCTTAGGATTTCTTAACATACCCATTAACGCCTATAAAGTTTGTAAGTCTTATGCCAACAGGCTCCTCTTCTGCAAGGTTCCTTAAAGAAGACAGATGGACGGACCCTTCCCACATGTTCTACAGAACACTACTGCAGAGTTGTTAAGACTGGGAAGTCCACAAGAGAAAACCACAAACTTAAGTGGAGGGAGAAAGGGTGGGGAGGGGCATTGGAGTGCTCTTATGTCATTGGCAAAATGTAAGGGTATAGCACACCTCCTGGGTGAGGGGGGCAAAGATATAACTTGGACTCTACCTAACATATGCAAACAATGTAACCTAATCATCTGTACCCTCATACTAATCTGAAAAAAAAAAAAAAAGAAGAAGACTGGGAAGCCCAATCTGCTGGCTTTTTTCTTCCTATATAATCCTCAGAGGCAAAGACAGACCAAAGAAACAATGAGCACAGAAGAGAGATCAAAAGGAAACTTGCAACCTTCTCTATTGGGAAGAAAGTGGAAGAAACATCAGTTATTAATGTTCCCTTTACCACATATGCATTTTGAACATTGTGCGAAATGAAGTTATTTAACATCCTGAAGATGTCAGAAACTCAAAGATAAAGAAAAGGGAGTGTGCTAAAAAGGTTATTTATGAAGGCTCAGGGAAATTAGACTAGGCTGAGAAGGGATGAGGAAAGGGGGATAAATGAGGTGAAAGAAGACTGGAAAAGTTGTTAGAACCATTAATCAGACAGAATGTGCAAGAAGAGAAATTTATTTGGGAAGACAGATGGGACATGCTGAGAAATATGAGTAGGCAGTTGAAAACATGGGCCTGGAGGCCAGGAGCTCAAAGCAGAAATAGTGGCTGAAAATTTGGGAAGAAGTGCTTATATGAACCAGAACTCGATAGGGTTAAAGGATAATGGCCTAGTGAAAGGGTCTTTGAGTCAGTAAAAACTGCTGCTTTGAGCATTTTTCTAAGGTATATGTATTCTTAACAGGACAAGGTAAAGACTATGTCAAACCAGGTAAAAAGAGTACTAGTAGCACTGATTCCGTATTATACTTGTCAGCTAGCTCTCACTTCCTCCTTTTCATATCTCTGACTCCTTCCAATCTTGTACAGGTTGTTTCTCTTCCCACTATCTCCTCAAAGTGCATGTAATACTCTCAGGAGACATGAACAGTAAGTTATTCAGCTATATAGACAGTTTGACGCTTCTCATGAAGCAAATGCCAATCAAGCTGCAATGGTAAAAGAAAATAACTAAAGGTTAAGTATGACCTTCAGAGTTTACCAAGTAGCTCAAAATATAAACAAAGGCATCCTCAGTGGATGGCAATGACAGCACTTGCAAGAATATCACTGGAGTGGGACAGCAGGAGCAGCTCAATGACAGTCAATAATGGCAGCCCATTCAAGTACAATATTAGGGCAGGGTGCCAGGTGTAGCCTAGCAAGGTCAGGAGACAAGGTACACATAGGGGATTAACTGAATAAGTACAAATACTGAGGATAATGGGAATCAATTTTTCTTCTGATAGAAAAAGAAAACATAAACGTAAAAAGGAGAAAATATAGGATTAGCCCTGGTATTGTATTTTTCACTGCAAATTCATGGTTTACAGTATATCCAGACTGCTATAGAAATAAATTAAATGTAAAGGGATAAATACACACATTTTCTTGCTCTGCCCACTGAAAGGCCTGGGATTAGCAACATTTCAAAAGCAATAAGCATATTTTACACCCAGATTTTGATTTCTATCACCAAAAAAAACGTAACTGATCCAGGGCTGGGGCAGAGGAAGTAAAAGTTGAACCTGAAATGTTTTGTTGTGCCACAAAGTAAGGAAAAGCTCAAAGGACGACAGAGCCATGTCAAGAAAACAAGGAAACTACTCAAACCAATGCCTAAAGTTAGGTCAATCTGATGATCGAAATAAATAAAACTCAAACTACTCAAACAAGGAAACTACTCAAATCAATGGCTAAAGTTTGGTCAATCTGATGATCAAAATAAATAATAATAATAACAAATTGAATAAAATAGGAATCCATAAATAAACAGCCTACTTATAATCAATTTATAAAGAAAGGGAAAGCTTCTTCTTAAAGTAAAATCCCAACTAGTAAGTGCACAAGAAGAATGAAATTCTTAGAAAAATCACTGTTTGGGAACCATCATAATAATCTGGACAAGAGTCATCAATGGACACTAAAACTAGGGAGTGAAAACAGATGGGAAATGGGTTTCAGCCAACCCTCTATGTCTGCAATTCCACATCCGTCATTCAACCAACCTCTAATTGAAAATGTAGTTAGGCTTTGTATGATTGGACTACTAAGCATGTATAGATGTTTTTCTTGTCATTATTCCCTAAATAATACAGTGTAACAACTATTTACGTAACATTTACATTACATTAGGTGTTATAAGTAGTTGAGATGATTAAAAGTAGTATATACGGGAGGATGTGCATAGGTTACGTGCAAATACTATTCCAGTTTACATAAGGGACATGGGCATACTCAGATTTTGGTATTTTCAGGAATCCTGGAATCCACCAAGAACACTAAAAAATGACTGTATTTTCAGTTTTAGCATATCTCAGGATACTTGGTGATTATCAAAGAAAAAATAAATTTACTTTGGCAGAATCTGGCAGATATTACCTTAATCAAGTGATTAATATAAATATGACTAGTAATAGAACAAATCCACCCTGAGTTCAATATTCCTGTCAAAAATGCATAATTTAGGTTTAATCATAAAGAAACTTTAGACCAGTGATTCTCAATCTTCCTAATGCCTCCTAACGCTGCAAACTTTTAATACAGTTCATCATGTAGTAACCCCCAACCATAAAATTATTTTCGTTGCTACTTCATAACTGTAATTTTGCTACTGTTATGAATTGTAATGTAAATATCTGATATGCAGGATGTATTTTCATTGTTACAAAGGGGTTGCAACCCACAGGTTGAGAACCACTGCATTAGACTAATCCAATAGTGCGCTAATAAATGCTTAACAAGGCGCTCTCCAGGGGAAAATACCCTTGTTTGCGTATTTCTTGACTTCTATCATGCCAATAATTCCACCATGGGCAATTTCAAGCATCAACTGCTATCACTGAACATGGAATTGGGAAGAGATATGAATATTCCTTTTTCCCAAGTCACGTGGAACCAGATCTAGCACACCACCAGCACAAACTCAAATTGATAAACATTCTACAAAGATTGCCCTTCTTCAAAAAATGTGAAGAACATGAAACTCAAGGAAAGACAGGATCCATTCCAGAGTGGAGGAGACTAGAGAGACATGACTGCTTGGTGCAGCAAATGATCCCAAATTACAGCTTTTCAGCATTAAAAACATCAATAAGGACAATGAGCAGAATTTAAATCAGGTTTCTCGATGAAAGACACAAAACAGTTCTCTGTGCTGTTCTTGCAACTTTTCTGGAAGACTGAAATTGTTTCAAAAGTAAAATAATATATTAAAAAATACAAATCTGATTTGGCACCTGATTAGGGAATTCTTTGAATTGGAGCATATGGGAAATGTTGAAAGACAGGAAATATGATAGAAAAGCTAAATTCTTATTACTGTAAGTAAAAAGGGTTAAAACTTGTGGCTGCTCCAGGTCAGCTTTAGTTTTATCACTAATTGTTACATGACTCTCTCAAAAGGAACATAGGTATCTAAGACTCAGATGTTTAGGTAATTCATCCAATTTCCTTGTTTTAGGGAGTAAAAATACTAAAGAAAGGCAGTGGAAGTTAGAGATTTATTAAAAAAATAAATAATTGGGTTATAGCCTTCATGTGAAAGCTATAAATTAGCTTCATAGTAGGGATGAGTACATTGGATACTTTTTCTTCCATTCTTGAGATACTTGGCTAAGAATGTGTTCCAGCTCCATCCATGTAATTATGAAAGAGGTGAAGTCACCATCTTTCTTGAAGGCTGCATAATATTCCACGGTATATATGTACCACAATTTATTAATCCATTCGTGGGTCAGTGGGCACTTGGGCTTCTACCATGACTTAGCAATTATGAATTAGGCTGCAATAAACATTCTGGTACAGATATCGAATTTATAGCTTTCACATGAAGGCTATAACCTAATTATAGCACAAGAATATGGGGAAAGGGGTAAGGGAGGGGAGGGGAAGGGGGAGGATGGGTGGAGAGAGGGTAAATGATGGGATCGCACTTACGGTGTATCTTAGAAGGGTATAGGTGAAACTTTACTAAATGCAGACTACAAATGTTTTCATACAATAACCAAGAAAATCCCATGAAGGTTATGTGGAACAGTTGGATGAAAATATTTCTGATTGTATATAAAGCTAGCACATTGTACCCCATGACTGCACTAAAGTACGCAGCTATGATTTAATAATAATAAATAAATAAATAAATATCGTGGGCTCAGCGCCCACAGCACAGTGGTTACAGAGCCAGCCACATACACCGAAGTTGGCGGATTTGAACCTGGCCAAGCCAGCTAACCAACAATGACACTGCAACAAAAAATAGCTGGGCGTGTGGTGGGTGCCTGTAATCCCAGCTGCTTGGGAGGCTGAGGCAAGACAATCACTTGAGCCAAAGAGTTGCAGGTTGCTGTGAGCTGTGACACCACAACACTCTACTGAGGGCGACATCATGAGACTGTCTTAAATAAATAAATATTGCAAAATTCTACTTAAGTAATATAAATTTTAAAGGGAGGCTACTTCTATTTGGGTCAACTTTATTTACTTTAATTTTTGAGACATAGTCTTACTCTGTCCCCTGGACTGGAGTGCTATGGCCTCGGCCTAGTTCACAGCAAAGTCAAACTCCTGGGCTCAAGAGATCCTCAGACATTAGCCTCCCAAGTAGCTGGGACTACAGGTGTGGACCACCATGCTAAGCTAATTTTTTCTATTTCTAGTAGAGACGAGGTCTTGCTCTTGCTCAGGCTGGTCTCAAACTCCTGATCTCAAGCCATCCTGCCTCCTCAGACTCCCAGAGTGTCAGGTTTACAGGCCTCAGCCACTGCATCCAGGCTATTAGATCAACTTTAAAACATGTACAAAAATATATGGAAAATAAGATAAATAGCATTTTCCTTTTCAAAATAAACATATATCTAAATCAGCATTCCTCACCAAAAATAGAAAACAAAGTAGAAAGAAGCTGGTATTAGGGGTAAGTATTGGAGTATAGAAAGAAATGATACTTTTTAGTATCAGAAGGTACCAAAAACTACCTTATAATACTAATACTTCATGCATATAATATTCATTTCATAAACCATAGTTAATACTTTCTTAGATCAGCCCAAACATCATGAGTCACAGGCATCTGGGCAGTGAAGCTAGCAGTATTTTGAAAATAGGAGAGTGCCCTCTACAACATTAACTTTAAGAGGAGCCTACTAAATTAGGTTCATTTGTGGTACCTGTAATCTTTCTAAGGATCAATCCAACTCCCAATACAGTGACTTAATATATTTAATGAGTTATCTAGTTGTGGCCATAAGGGATTCTTAAAAATCTGGGATATAGACCCCACAATCCCATTACTAGGCATCTACCCAGAAGAAAAAAATTTTACCATAAGGAATTTGCACTAGATTTTTTATCACAGCTCAATTTACAATCACCAAGATATGGAAACAATCTAAATGTCTATCAACCCAGGAATGGATTAATAAACTGTGGCATAATACTATTCAGCCATTGAAAAGTTGGAGACTTTCATCTTTTGTATTAACCTGGATGGAGCTGAAACACATTCTTCTTAGTAAAGTACCACAGGAATGAAAAAGCAAGTATTCAATGTACTCCATACTAATATGAAGCCAGGAGACAATCTAATACGTGCCCACATAAGAAAAAGACTCAATTCAATTGAAGATGGCAGGGAGAGGGAAGGAAGGAAGGAGGAGAAAAGGGAAGGGCATGTGTGTGCTACCACTTAATGGGCACAATGTAAGGGTATAGGGCACACCTTCTGAGTGTGGGACACAACTACAACAGGGACTCTACCTAATGAATGCAAACACTGGAACATAATTGTATCCTCACATTAATCTGAATTTTTAAAAAATTAAATGAAAGAAAAAAACTCTGGGATATACTGGCATTAAAATCCCTCCCACTCTTGTGTGTGGAAGACAGACAACGGCTTCTCGCCCAGTTTATAACTTAAACAATCAAACTATTTAAACCAGTTTCAGTAAAAGCCAAATTTTAATCCTTGTACAAAAAAACCTCTGGAGGGACTACATACTACTTTAACTTACATTTTGCAAGTACACTCCATTCTGTGAAAAAAAAAATTATTAAATCTTATACTTTCACTTTAGAGTTAAAAACAGTAAATACTAAGGCTAGATGAGACAGGAATCTTTTTTGGGTTTTTTTGAGACAGAGCCTCAAGCTGTCACCCTGGATAGAGTGCGGTGGCATCACAGCTCACAGCAACCTCCAATTCCTGGGCTCAAGCGAGTCTCTTGCCTCCGCCTCCCAAGTAGCTGGGACTGCAGGCGCCCACCACAATGCCTGGACATTTTTTTTTTTTTTTTTTTTGGTTGCAGCTGTCATTGTTGTTTGGCGGCCCGGGCTGGATTCAAACCCGCCAGCTCAGGTGTACGTGGCTGGCGCCTTAGCCTGCTGAGCCACAGGCGCCAAGCCAGATGAGACAGGAATCTTAAAGATAGGTCAGTTAGGCATATAAGTTAATATGCTGTCTCATTTTATTCTGATACTACCACATCAATTTTTATGCTACCTTCTATACTGAAAAAAAAAAGGAGCATAATTTCTGTTTGCTGTCTGTTTTTCAGTGATATTGTGATGGTAACATGAATCTTAAAGGACACAAAAGAAAGCTTACCATCTATATGAATTCTGAAATACATTTTATACTGAAGAGATATACAATGAAAACATAATTCTTCCTATTCAATATTTGTAATAGAAACTAAAATTATGCTAGTTAAGATAAAAATTCATTGAAATTAAAGGACTAAATCCTTAGGAATTATGATTGATTTCTATATCTTTTTAAGTTTACATTTTCCTAGGCTTTGTTTTCTCAGCTTCATAAAGGTTTTTAAAAATAATCCCTAACTTTTCAAATAAGAAATACTTTGCCTTGTTTTAAAAAGAATAGTTTTTAACATAAATGAATAACCACACAAATGTCTAAGCTTTGTGTATGGTGTTTTGATGATTTTTAAGGATAAGAACTGCTATTTTTAAAATCTTGTATTTATCCGTTGGAAGGGTGCTATTTGTCATGTCTAAGTAGAGGTTCCTACTGCCCCCAAATGGAATGATTTGAGTCATAATAATAGGAAAAACAATGATAATCAGAAACAGCCATTATTTAATAATAAGGAGTAACTCATCAAATTTATTAATTCCTAAAGATGTTAAAAAAAATTTGGCTACCTTTGCAAGATGACAAAGAACCAATTCATCTCATTGAAAATTGGTAAAGGAAAATAATCAAGATGAAATATACTTAGAGATGACAAATTGCACCTTTCCAATTGATAAATATAAGATTTTAAAAATAGCAGTTATCCTAACTTTTAAAAACCATCAAAACACCATATACAAAGTTTAGACATTTGAGCAGTTATTCATTTATTTCCCCCATCAGTTACATTAATTGAAATATCTTAATGGAAGTATCCAGCTTTTTGATCCATGAAATGATTTTGTTAAGTCTCAGCTGACAATTCCGTTTAAGCCCTTCCTGATCTAACAAATCAGGAAGATGACATCATGAAGATTCCTGAAATCAGCTTAGGATTTCTAAACTTGACATTCCTCTTAAGACGTTTCTGTACTTAATATTTAAAAACAGCCTAAGCTTGGCGCTCATAGCTCAGTGGTCAAGTCGCTGGCCACATACACTGGTGGGTTCAAACCCAGCCCAGGCCTGCTCAACAACAATGACAACTGCAACAAAAAAATGGCTGAGCGTTGTAGTGGGTGGGAGGCTGAGGCAAGAGGATCGCTGAAGCCCAAGAATTTGAGGTTACTATGAGCTGTGAACCATGGAACTCTACCCAGGGCAACACAGTGAGACTCTGTCTCAAAAAAAAACAAAAACAAAATAAAATGAAATTAAAACAGTCTCATTTATATACTGGTAAACCAGCCTCAAAATGAGACAGGTGAAAACAGCATTGTGTCAGAAATATTCAGATGTACAGTTGTCATGATTATAGAGAATAAAGTCAGTGAGTTAGCCAATGTAATGGATAGCCAATTTAATGGTAGGTTCGGTCATGGTCACCCTGCAGTCCAAAAGGAGGAAAATTGAAGTCTAGATCTCATTTCACTTCAGAAACACAGTAAACTTCCAAAGGTACCAAGCCATTAGTATTAGGGGTTTCTGACTACTACATGTTATACAATATCAGCTGTAAACAATCAAAACATCTAAATGATTCCCCCAAAGCAAAATATATCCACTACACTATAACTGCTTACCTAAAAGTCTTGAGAAATGTTTGAGAAACTATCTTTGCAGCAATTTAACTGTTTACAATCTATGTTAGAAAGCTGAACTATATTTTTTTTAAAGGAGAGATACAGACAGAAACCAACCCAAGTTAAAAACAATAAACATATTGTCTCTGAAGAAAGAAGAGGTGATTAGAATAGCCAGGGTTTCAACTTAATCAATGCCATGATACTGCAAACTATTAAAATTTGGAAAATTTTCCCCAAAATTAAAATCAATGAAAATTTGTCCAGAATATAATTGCTTAATTGTATAATGCATGATAAACTTTATCATAAGAGCACAATCAAATCACAATCTGATGAAATATGACAAATATTAGTGAAGAGTTAGCAAAGTGACAGAATAGTTATTTGCAGTATCCCTTTTCTTCATTTATTAATTTAGTACCTTTCATCACTTACACTCAATATTTGGATCACAGCTTTTTAACTTTGTTCAGGTATATTATATGTATATGTAAACTAGTAACATAACCCTTAAATGTTTTGAATTAAAAATATTCAAAATAATAATGTAAGTTGAGTTATGTTTATTTTTATTTTCCTGCTTAGTTTAATGGCACAGACTATACAAAAAGCTAGTGTATAGAAGCAGAATTTCATACTGCAGTATAAGGTCTGACAATTAAGTTTACGAACTCATCCTAGAAAAAGTGCTACCTACCTCACTGCTGAGTATCACTATGGTCATCTGAGAAATACTCCCTTGAGAAGCTGTGCAGCAATGCCAGCATGTAGTCCACCCTTCAAAACAATTTTGGAACTCTTCTGGAATGGCTATCAGAGCTGAGCTGTCATCTTATTACTCTTGATGTCCTAAATGTCATCAAAAATGTCTTCCTTTCAGTATTTCCTTTAACTTTGGGTAAAGAAAAAAGTCACTGGGGCCAGATTAGGTGAGTAAAGAGGGTGCTCCAATGTAGTTATTTGTTTATTGGCTAAAAACTCCCTCACAGACAGCGCCATGTGACCTGTGGCACTGTCATAATGCAAGACTCGTGACTTGGCAAAAAGTTCAGGTCATTTTCATCAAATTTTTTTCACACAGCCTTTTCAGTGCTTCCAAATACTAAACTTGGTTAACAGTTTGTCCAGTTAGCACAAATTCATAATATAGATGCCCCAATACAAAAGTTTAGCAACCTCATTTTGACTCTTGATTTGGACTGATGAGGCTTTTCTGGCTGCGGAGAATAGGTTGCTTTCCATTATTCATTTTGATACTTTGTTTCAGAGTTGTATTGGTACACCAATATTAACATTGATAAGACCACCCAAAACATCATCTTACCTCTCCAAAAGGTCTTGGTAAACTTCAACTCTGTTTTGCTTCTGTTCATTGGTGAGCTCTTTAGGGAACATTTTGCATACATCTTTCTCATGCCAAGATTTTCCTAACTGTTTCTCTATTGATGTTTACTTAGTCTGCTATGCTTCTCGCAGTCAGCTGATGATTTTGATACACAATTTGATGAATTTTTGCAATATTTTCGTTAGTTCTGCTTGTTACGGGCCACCCTGTTCTCTCTTCATCAATGATGCTTTCTCTCCCCTCAGAAAAACATTTAATCCATTTGTACACTACTGTTTTCTTTTTCTTTTTCTTTTTTAGGGTAGGATTTTTGGTTGTTTTTTTTTTCTTTTGTAGAGACAGTCTCACTCTATTGCCCTCGGTAGAGTGCCGTGGAGTCACAGCTCACAGCAACTTCCAGCTCTTGGGCTTAAGCGATTTTCTTGCCTCAGCCTCCCAAGTAGCTGGGACTACAGGCGCCCACCACAGTGCCCAGCTAATTTTTTTCTGATGCAGTTCGGCTGGGGCAGGGTTTGAACCCGCCACCCTTGGTATATGGGGCTAGCGCCCTACTCGCTGAGCCACAGGCGCTGCTGTTTTCTTCATGGGATTATCCCATACACTTGAACTAATGTGTCCCTGATCACTTCTATTCTTGCCAAGTTTAATGTTAATTTGTTGCTATAATTGAAGCTCCAACATTCTTGTGATGGCGCACAAAACACACAAGAACAATAATGAATACCACTGAGCAAGACACTGCCACACGTTGACACCAACACAGCTAGGCACCAATATTCCAAGGTTATGGAACCTTACTGAGTTGTTTGTACAGTGCTGTAAACTTGAGTGCATAGTGGCAAGTTCATGAACTTAACTGTCAGACATTTTTATTTATCTAAATAACAATGCCTATGTGTTTTATTTCAGATAATTTTATATAATTGAGGCAGGGACTTAGAGGAAAAAAATCTCATACAACTCACATAGCACATTATTAAGCCAATATTGACCTATATAATGTGGATAAAAACAAATTAATCAATTAACAGAAGTAAAACAGTACAAAAATATAAAAGAAATCAAAATAAAAAAATCCTAATATACTTTGACAGTATCTATATTTATTCTCATATAAATACACATAACCCAAGTAAACTTTATTTTTCCCTTATCTATATTATTATAATTTATCAAAAAAAATCCATAATGGGACTGCCATATTTAAACTAATTAATATGTGTATGCATTACCTGAGACCGAAGGGCCAGAAAAGGGATAGTGCATCTCTATGCTATATATAGCCTTAAATAAATACAAACCCTGATAAAAAGAAAGCAGCATGCCAGAGATCTCTGAAGACAGCACCAACGCTGTAAGATGTGCTTGTACCGTGGTTCTGAACTGCTCCCTCCTGTGTGTTATCTGTGGTACTAGAACCATCTCCTTCCCTATGTACTTCCAAATGGGCTGCTTTTCTTAATTTCCT
>CAUYRH010064506.1:0-19983 GCA_963574655.1 Perodicticus potto
ATAACTATAATGGGGTCATTTTATCAAGAAGATATATAATAGTCTTAAATGGATACATTCAAAACAAATCTTCATAGTACATATAAAAGCTGAGAAAATCCAGGGGAGAAGTCAACAAATACACAATTATTATTAACATCATTAACAACTCTTCTTTTTTTATTGGAGGATTTATTTATTTTTTTAACTTTTATTCCAATTAATGTGAGGGTACAATATTTAGGTTACATTGTTCTTGCTTCCAGGGTAAAGTTCCATTTGTAGAAGAGCCCCTCATTCAGAGGGCATGTTATACACCCTCACAATGTGCACATTAGGTGAGATCTCACCTAATGCCCTTCCTCCTTTTGCCAAACATCCTCCCTTTTGCCTCCTTCTGCTTCCCTCTGCCTCCAAACTGGACTATAATAGTGTTTTATTGTTCTTATGAGCATGTAATTATTTATATATTGACTTTATATTAATATGGAGTACACTGAATATTTATTTTTCCATTCTTGAGATACTTTACTAAGAAGAATATATTTCAGCTCCATCCAGATAAATGTAAAAGATGTAAAGTCTCCATCTTTTTTAATGGATGAATAATATTCCATGGTATACATATACTGCAGTTGTTTATCCATTCATTGGTTGATGGGCACTTAGGTTGCTTCCACAACCTGGTAATTATGAATTGAGCTGCAATAAACATTCTAGTGCAAATATGTAACAAGTCTTCTGTGAAGAATTTTCAGAACAAGCATACTGAAAATTAGTTAAGGATATAGAAGATTTCAATAGCGTAATCAGCGCAGCTGAATATGTATTGTACATGTGTAACATTCACCAAGGTAGGCCATTTTCTGAGCCATAAAACAAATCTCAACAAATTTAAAGTCATACAAAGCATGTTCTTTGAACACAATGGAATTAAACTAAAAATCATTTAACAAATATCAGAAAGATTCACCAGTTATCTGGATTACTAAGATGACTGTTCATCACAGAGAAAGGACTTTGCAGGGGGCTTAACGTAAACAGGAATGGATATGGGATGGGACATTCAAAGAACTTCAGATATTTTAAGCATTTGTTGAATTGCTTCTGTAACTTTTTAAGAATAGAACATTCTAATTAATCACATTATAGGAAAACATAAGAGTTGCAGTATGTGAGATTTTATAAAGAGGGTAAATAAGTAATTAGAAGATAGGAGAATTGGCTGAAAATAGAAAGCACATTGATATGATTTTGAAATCTTTTAGTCATTTGACTAATTAGAATAGTACCACATGGAGAAGATCAGTATTTGATATTAATGTACTTACTTATTCCTCCTTCTCTTGATTGTTATTTACGCAGTGCCAGTGTTCAGGCATTTAGTTGGACAATAAATAAAACTAGAGGAAAAATTTAGATTTAGTTTAATTGTACAATAAATAAAATTAGAGGGAAAATGCTATTTTAGTAATGAATACAATAAAATTAAATTAATATTAATGTTTTATAGTTTGTTTATTTAGCTTAGCATTGTGGTCCCCAACACCTGAGCTGTGGACTGGTACCAGTCTATGGCCTGTTGGGAACTAGGCACAGCAGCAGGTGAGTAGTGGACCAGGAAGTAAAGCTTCATCTGTATTTATAGCCACTTTCCATCACTTGCTTCACCACCTGAGCTCTGCCTCCTGTTGGATAATGGCAACATTAGATTCTGATAGTAGCAGGAACCCTACTGTATACTGCACATGCAAGGGATCTAGGTTGGCGTCCCTTATGAAAATCTAATGTCCAATGATATGAGGTGGAGATGTAATGGGCTTGAATCATCCCCTAATCATCCCCAAACCATCCCTCTGACACACCCTGCCCCATCTGTGGGAAAATTGTCTTCCCTGAAACCAGTCTCTGGTGCCTAAAGTTTGGGGACCACTTACTTATCACATATTACTATGTGACCCTGTCAACAGACTGTAAGTAAAATGGGGAAGGTGTCATTAATATTACTTATGCACGGGGACTTATGGAGTTATTTTGATAAGGTAATACATAAATCAGAGTAGAGTGCACATTTTTTGCTCTGTATTCAGCATTGTCTACCCTATTTCCTGTAACTAATATCTTCAATGTCTGTTTCATTATCTGCTAGTCATCTATTCTCCCTTTTGGTTTTTCACCCAAACCTACTCAAAGTTGATATGTGTTACTGTTTGTTCATTCAAAATACATTTGAGGACGCATTGGGGTGGGCTATGGGGACAGTGAAATGTGGCAGGTATTCCAGTAATGAACAGAAGACTAAAGAGATTTCTCACAACTGACAGTAGGAAATAAAATTAGTTACTCTAGTTGTTATAAATACTAATGTTGGAAAAAATATAACGAAATATGTTTACATGTGTGTTCATATACGTGTATTTTAAAACATTATCATGTTTGAATGAGTCAGTTATCTTTTCCTAAGTGTTAGGAGCTGAGGGAATTGAAGATGGGATGCTTAGAACCAGTGGTGAGGGTTTAACGCCATACTCATATAGAATATGTCTTGGGTTAACCTCATGTAATGAGCTAGAACCAAGATTTCAGAATAAACACTAAGATTAAGGGTTGTCAAAACCCTTAAAAGTTGAATAGAAAAACTGTGCTCACCAACCCTGAGAAATAGCATGCCGTCTGCTTGGGGCTCCAGATAGTAAGAAAACAAAACAAACTTGTTAAGGAGAAATAAGAACTCAAGTCCTATGCCAGGGTCTCAGTAAAAGAGAACACAAAATTGTTCTGTGAAGAAACTTTAAAAACAAAAGAAAAAAGGTTCAGAGAACCATTCCTCACACCCCCTTCCTCCCTGAGAAAGAGTCTGCAGTACAAAGTTAGACATGCCAGGGCGTGTCATCAGGTGCAGCACAGATGTGAGCACCTGGTGGAAGAAAAGTCCTGGAGATGATTATCTGGATCCTCCTAGGAGCAGACTCCAAAGTGAGATTGATTACAAGTGCAAGGATCCTGCATGGATCACCTGGGTTCTTTCCTGACCAACTCATGCGAATTCAGTCCTACTTCCTCCGGTGGGTTGGAGTCAGTTTTCTCTGTCAGCGTGGACACTTGTTACCATTTTATGGTCCATGGTAAAATGAGTCCAGAGTACCATAGTGGCCACAGGACTTGCAGTTCAGTGGGACCTTTGCCCTGTCCTTGGCAAGAGCCAGCCCTGTGTCACAACACCAACCCTGCAGAGTCTACTAGGAAAGGGAGAGGAAGCACACAGACTCCCAGGGGTCATTGGTGGTGGTGCTAAGTGGGCCCTTCTTGCTAACACGCTTTGAGTCCTAATCCTATGTATCTTCCTTGGGTCATATCACCATAGAGGTCTCTGGTTTCATAAACTACACTGCATTGTAGGGTGCACATATCTTTTTGGAGTGTCTTTTGAGCTGGTGCTTCTGGTGTGCCTTGAGAGGCTGTCCCAGTATCGGGGGGTTGACTGCCTCTGAGTAGTTTAGGATGTGATATGACCGATGAATCCCATTCATGGGCCCACACTTGGTGTCTTCCAGTGTAAAGCAGGTCCCCTGGTCAAATACATGACATGTGAGGATCCATTGGGCTAATACTTCTGAATAGACTAATGAGGCACGCTGCTGGATTTTGGCCACTTTGTGTCCAAAATCTCTGTGATGGGTACTCCTTCAGTGGAGGATGTAGAAGTCTTCACACTATGCCCACTCCTGATTTCTGCCCACTTCCCTTTATTTGCATCGTCTTGTCTTTTATCTTCCACTTCTTCTCTTTCCAGTCCTCTGACCATAAACCAGGATGTTGGCTCCTGTCCAGGCATCTGTGTACATTTTCAGCTCAAGGTACATCTCAGTCTGTACAAAGTGTATGTACTGGTGTGCTGCCCACTGCTCTGCCTGCTAGGAGGATTTTCCTCTCCACTGTCTCCAAGGGAGACAGGAATTCAGGAATTCTGCACCTGAATGCCGCTGTAGGGCAACCACAGTCTGTGTCTACTTGCACCCATGTGTCGAGCTGACCATTGGGCTTTCCCTCCTCCTTCAGCCAGTCGTACCAGTCTGCTGCCACCTTGGGACAAGGCAGGAAAGGGGCACTGCAGCTCTGGGGTGACTTGGAGGTCTGAACTTCCTACTTGTGGGACTCACTTATGCCCTCTGGTTCTGCTCTGGCTTGATCTTGGACATCCCATTTCCATCTCATGATGGACTTCTACTAGTTTGAATTGATAACTTGGCTGACAGAACTCACCTTGTTTGGGGGGCATTTTGGCTGCCCCCGCCCTTGATGCTTCATGGCCACTACTAGGTTCTGGTAATAAATACACCAAGAGCTTTTGTCATAGGGCATGTAATTCTCTGATGTGCTGGCAGAGTCCCAGGGCCATGCATTTGGTTTTGCTGCTAGAGCTTACCATCAACTCCATACTGTGTATTTTTTCATTGCTGACACATCTATATTATCTGGGTCTGCTGGGTCATAAAGCCTCCGGAGCTGGGCTCCAGCTTCCTTCTATGCTCAAGACCCTGTTCACAGCCTGCAGCTACCATGTTGCCCAATCTGTGGGTCAGAGCAGTATTCTTAGCTGCGTTGCCCCAGAACCCAGCCAGCAGGCACTGGGCTTCCTTCTTAGCCATAGGGTTGCAAGATATAGCAATTTATCTTTTACTCAGGAATAAAAGACTTTTATCCCAGCATGCCCCTGACCACTGGGTTCCATAGAATTTGACTGTGGCCCCCAGACCTGGAATCTTCATAGGATTTGTCTGCCACCCTCTGGAGTGTTGTGTCTTACTGAGGCTTCCAGTGTGCTAGTCACCCATGCTGTTTTGTCCAGTCAGCATGATAGTGTTGATCTCTTTCCTCTTCTAGACCCAGCACTTTGTCACAGCTGGCTTGTGCTGGGATTTTTCTTTTGTTATCAACTTGGCATCCAGGAAGAAGGGAGGCGTGTAGCATGTGTGGGGGTGGTGGGGAGGGCACCTGCTCCTCTATGGGAGAGAGGCTTTGGCAGCATCTTCCAGTTTGGGTGAGTGCAAGCCTAGAGGGTCCTGGTGGGGGGCTGTTGGTAGGTGTTTGAACCCTGCAACATAATGAACATCCATATGAAATTTCCCATCCCTGTCTTCAGGATGCCAGGTTTTCTCTTTCAGGGCCTAGACTGCATACCAGGACCTGCCTTGGCAGAGCATCCGACTCTTACTCACAGTTGGGCCTTCAGCCCATGGTTCTTCATTGTCAGCCCTTCCAGTATGGGTTGTGGTGAGGGCCACTTTGTACCCACCATCAGGCCCTGTTGTTCTCACACTTAACCATTAACAATGGTTCTTTCATTATCCTCATGCAAGGCATTAGTACAGGTTGGCAGTTACTAGCTGATTCTGCTGTTTTTTAGATGTTTTTCCCTCTGAATCCTCCAGGCATCTGTATTATTGTGCTTGATACGGCATGTCCTTCTACCAGGACATTTTCCAGGTCACCACAGCAAAATCTTTAGCAATTGAGCCATGACCTGTGCCAAGGACTAACTGTGGCCCTACCTATCAGCTAGGACAGCATCCTTCTCCCCTGCAGAGTGATACATGAGCAAATCCTCAACCCCCATCTCACCACCTGCTTTCTCAGATAATCTCAGGGCCGCTTGTGTTAGTCTGGGTCTGAGAAACAGACTCCAGAATGGGGTCACAGCTGCAAGGAAAACACCTATGTTAAATGTATATGTTTGTTTTTGTAATTGCAAAGTGTTTTCAAGAGTAATGATGGACTTACTATTTTGTCCTTTACCTCTTCCTTGCTCTTAAATTTATCCAAAACTGAGTTAGTGTCAGATAAAACAAAAGTCTGTCAGGGAAAAACAAAAATGTTAACTGTTTGGAAGTAGTTTGTAGTCCTCTCCCCAAACATATGTTGAAATTCTTTTTTTTTTATTTTCTTTTTTTGGAGACAGAGTCTCACTATGTCACCCACAGTAGAGTGCAGTGGCATCACAGCTCACAGCAACCTCAAACTCTTGGGCTCAAGTGATTCTCTTGCTTCAGTCTCCCAATTTGCTGGTAGTACAGGCTTCTGCCACAACGCCCAGCTATTTTTTGGTTGCAATTGTCATTGTTGTTTAGCTGGCCTGGGCTGGGTTTGAACCCGCCAGCCTGGGTGTATGTGGCTTGCGTTGTAACTACTGTGCTACGGGCCACCGAGCCATTTATGTTGAAATTCGATCCTCAATGTGGTGCTGGGAGGTGTTTGGATCTTGGGGGTGGATCCCTCATGAATAGATTTCTTCCCAGGAGATGAGTAAGTTCTCACTCTTGTGGCAATGGATTAGTTCCCAAGATAGTGGTTTGTTAAAAGAGTTTGGTTTCCTTGGTTTATCTTACTGTTTCTCTCAATTTCTTCCTTTCTCTCCCTGTGATCCATTTCCCTCCATTTGTGGAAGGTGGAAGTAAACTCCCTCACTGGATCCATCTCCCCATGCTTGAACTTTCTAGCCACCAGAATCGGGAGCCAAATAAACTTTTTTTCTTTGTAAACTACCTAGTCTCAGGCATTCTCTTACAGCAAAACTTAACTGACAAGTATTTTACACTGAATTGGAAAGCCATAAATATCATTGCTAGGTGAATTGGAAAGCCATAAATATCATTGCTAGGTGATTAGAACTTTAAACAGGAGGTGGGAAACTTTTTCTAAAGTTGCAGACAGGCTAGCATGGCCTCTCTCTGTTGTCTTTTGTATTTAGACAAGTGTGGGAGCTCCAAATAAAGCTATAATGACAATGAAAAATGAAGGCGGGGAATTAATTAGTCAAGGCTGAAATACTGTAACAACAGTAGACAAAGTACCTCAAAAGAAGGCCAGTGGAAATACTTGTACACATGTATCAGGAGCAGATGTTTTTTGAATAATCAGGTTGTGTTGAGGACTGTTCAAGGCAGTTTGGGGAATATAGAATTCATAGACTTCGTCCCAAATTCAGCTTAGAGTCCCCCTGGGAAGAAAAGACAAGTGTCAGTCCTGCTGGTACCAGGCCCTGAGTCTCCTACAGGTTGCTTAGAATAGTAAGTGGGGAAATGAAGTGCTGACCTGTTGTCTCTTCCAAATCCTTCCCCAACCTCCCTATTATTTTAAAATGTAGAGAGGCTTACTGAGGAGGAGGTGATTGTCATTGAGAAAATGTTAGTGGTTTGTTAATCAGTTCCCCAGAGGAGGGGCAAGGTACCACATAGGGTCAGTTAGGAGGCAGAAGGTGAAGGGAGCTGTGTGCAGGATCCTTTATGGTGGTTTCTGTGGGAAGGAATGGCTGAGACGTGGCTAGCAGGTTTAGGGATTGGCTGGTTTGAATAATTTCATTGTCTTTGAGGAACAGGGGCTGTTCCTAGTTTCTGGTTGTCTGGAAGTTGTTTATGTGGTGATTGTGGCTGGCAGTGCGAGAGCCCAGAGGTGGGCATGTAGGCCCTAGATTACTTGGTTTGCATTTGAAGACCGTACTGTTGGGCAAGTTGTTTACTGTCTCTAGGATTTGGCAGCCCTAGGAAGGATGGTCCTCCCAGCATCAGCAAAGGCCTCATATGTCAGTGTCAGAAGAAGGTAGATAAAAGACATGCTGACTACACTTACACGGAGTTATGCTCTAGCAACATCTTAAGCAGGTCTCTAGGTCACCACTTACAGCAACTCTTTCAAGGACACTGTGAGCTTCCCAGTGCCACCTTATTGTTAAGTCAGCAGTCCACTGTGATCAAGAAAGAGATTTTTAAATGTAAACCTGAATTCCTTTGGCAGGAGTTGGGCAAGGCGTCCAAGTGGACTTATGGAAATGAATGACATCCCTGTGTGGGAGACAACCTGAGCTGGCTTCTGGAGGTGCCAGAATGACAGGCTTACATTACATTAGGGAAGGTGGGGAACTAGCTGGATGTGTTTTAGACACATCGGTGAGAGATCAGTGTGAGATACAGAGGGTGCCAAAAAATGTATACACATTTTGAGAAAGGAAAAACTATATTAAAATTGTAATACTATATACAGATGACAAGATGAATACAAGTCACATTTAAGCACCTCCTATAATTGCAGAACTCAAACATGATTTCAGTATTACAAATTCGGTGCAGTTTTTTTCTTTCTTAAAATATGTATTCATTTTTTGACACCCTCTGCATGTGTAATTAGGGTTCTGTAAATGTGGTGGCTTGAGAAATGCTGTATTGACAAGTTTCTGGGGACATTAAAGGTTTAACAAAATGAGGAGAGAATGACATTTCATCATGAATAAATACAAAGTGAATGTGCAAGAGGAGAATATTGTGTATACAGTCAACATTTAGCTCCTAAATGTTTATGCTTACCCCTAACTCTTGTGAAACCTTCTTTTGGGAAATTGGAAGATAATCAGTACTTGGGCCAGTTGGCAGCATTCCCCTCAGACTACTGATAAGCTCAAATCTGTGCAGAGCGGCTGCTTCATTAGCTCATCTGTGTTATCTTTAGAAATGTTTGCCTCTCCCCTTAATTGCTCTGTGCTTCATTATGGATATCATCTTTTGTGTTGTTTAATTTCCTCCTCATTCTCAAGGAATTGGTCCCTGCTGATCAGTTTTAGTACGTTTTATCCCCACAGTGATGCTTTTATTAACTTTATTACTTTTTTTCCTTAGAAGGAATTCTGGTCTGTTTTGTTGTGCTTAGTTATCATCCTTTTATCTAATTCTACCAGAAAGAAGTAACACCTCACTTTGACTCAGAGACCTCTATCTACGTTTTCATGTTTTAGCACTTCTACCTTGGGTGTGCATTTTTTCCTTTAATAATTTTGCGTATATATTCTTACCTATTTTCTTAGGTTAAGTTTTCTTTCCAACTAATGAACTGTTTGTGATTAACATTACAGCATTCAACATACACTATGTATAAGATGCAATAAAATTAATCACTTATTTATGAGTGTTACAACATGCTAGGTACTGTTCTAAGTGATTTATATATATAGTAACTCATTAAATCCTTGATCTATGAGGTAAGTTCTTCCTATTTCCCAGTTGGGAAATGTTATTATCCCCGTTTTATAGGGAGTAAACTGAGGCACAGCACTGAGATGCACTTAAGGCAGTGCACCTGAGTCAGTGGATGAGGGAGTATGTGAATCTGAAAATGACCAGTGTGTTGACCTGCCGTCTTGATGGACATTAGGCAGAAATAGTAAATAAAAATGTGGAAATCCAACAGAACCTTTCATTGATACCTGTCTTCTGCTTTTGCCCCTCCTTTGCTTCACTCTTCACATCACCTCTTCTACAGACCTTTGGCAAGCTAGGCCTTATTTATCTTTCAAGTTTTAGTTCAGCAGTCATGTCCACGGAGAGGCTGCTCATGACTCCTGAGATAGGGCAGCATCCCCTCCCCCAAATGGTTTCTTAACCTGCAAGTGCCCCCCCCTCCACTCCTTGCAGCACCAGTCAGAGTGGGAAGATGTATTAACCTGCCTCACTAGAATAAAGTTCCATTGTGGGAGGGACCTTGTCTGTCTATACTCACCAACCATTACATCCTCATCACCTTGCATGCTCCTGCGTACGTGGTTGGTGCTCTGTAAGTATTTACTAAATGAGTGAACAAAAGGTTATGAAGAAAGGAGGAAGAAAAGCAAAGATTTAGTGTAGGCTTTCACATTCCATATACGAGTCAATGATTGTACTAGCTGGGGATAAGTTTTACTTTAAGTAGCAGAAAACCCAACTATAGTAGCTTAAACAAATAAAATATTATTTGTTTCACATAGTAAGAATCCTAGATTGGCATTTCAGGGCTAGTTTAACTGCAAGCAGACGTCATCAAGGTCCTAAGCCTTTCTTCTGTGTTTCTGTTCCTGCAGGTTGGGTAATATGATGATCTTGTCAAAATGAAAGTATATTCCAGTCGTTGGATTGTCTAGTGTTATATAAAGAGTAGGTTGGTTGTATGAGTGGTAAGTTGGAAATTCTTTGTTACAAATGAGATAGGTTCTGTAGGTATATTCTTAAGTTGAATTAGTATGTAAGTTCAAACAGGTGTATTTATTTATTACTTGTAACAGCCTCTATTAAGTGAGAGTCATATGTCAGTCTGTAACTCAAGGGCTTACTATTCATAAGTACAAGTTGGAATAAGTCAGATGTTTGTAACTCAAAGACTGCCTATATACTTCCTTAAACAAAACATTAGATTTTATTTCCCCCTACTCTTAGCTATGCCTGGCTTGCCAAGTCCAGGCTCTCTAATTCACCTCTACCAGGGAGTAGAATATGCTGGACTAGTGGAAGAGTGGCACCCCTTGGAGACAAGGAATTTTTAAATGGAGTTTGAAAAGCCATCCCTCCTGTTTGCTTCCCCTCAGTTCCTAGTTCATAGATACCTTGTCCCTCCTATACCTGAGCCTTTAGAAGGGAGGGGTGGGGCAAGGCTCTGTGGCTCAGTGGGCTTGCTCCCTGCCTCATGGCAGCCTAGGGATGGCTTTCTTGTCTCAGAGTGGTTAAGCTCTGCCCACAGGTTTGTGACCCCCATGCTCTTGGGACTTGTGGGCTTTTGCCTTTTCTGTTTCTTAACTTTTTGGTAGAGAGGGAAGGAGTTAAAAATGCATGTATCTGTCTTGTATGCTTAACTGGAAATCTGGCATGTATTTTTTATAAAAACAAGACTGTATACTATACATATATCTTTGAAACCTATAAAAGTCATTTAAGCAATTAACCATTGGTTGCATTTTAGCTGATTCACATAAAAATGGTAAGATAATGAAAATTCCTGGGAGAGAGTCTAATTTCAAGGGTATTAAAACTCTAGATTTGGGGGCGGCACCTGTGGCTTAGCAAGTAGGGGGCACCGGCCCCATATACTGAGGGTGGCGGGTTCAAACCCAGCCCGGCAGAACTGCAAAACAAAAAAAATAGCCAGGCATTGTGGCAGGTTCCTGCAGTCCTAGCTACTTGGGAGACTGAGGCAACAGAATTACCTAAGCCCAGGAGTTGGAGGTTGCTGGGAGCTGTGTGATGCCATGGCACTCTACCAAGTGCAATAAAGTGAGACTCTGTCTCTACAAAAAAAAAAAACTCTAGATTTATTAAAATGTGAATATAAGCTTGTTAAAAATGTCTTTTAAATTTTCAGATTGTGAGCCATGCCTTTAGTGAAAAGGAACATCGAACCCCGGCACTTGTGCCGGGGAGCTCTGCCCGAAGGGATTACCAGTGAACTTGAGTGTGTCACCAATAGCACTCTTGCCGCCATCATACGCCAGCTAAGCAGTCTGAGTAAGTCATCTTTTTATCTTATTACCATTGACATTTTATTACTTTTTGTTAGCAAGTTGATTTTAATTTAATGTTTAAGTGATTGTCCAAAGAAGAGACTGTGGCCTTAAAGGAAAGAAGCTCCTTCCCTCTGCATTTCCCAGTGTTGAATTCACAATTGCACCGGACTAGCATTGCACAGCTTCAGGTGATGAAGGTATAATGTTATTACCAATTCACCAATTATTAGATAAGACCAAATGTGTAGATTTAAAATGGTATTAATTTTTAAAACTTTTAAAAAATGAAGATAACTGGTAAGTTTTAAAAAAACTTCAATAAATTCTTTTGTTAAACTTGGAGAAGACCAATTTTTTTTTTAAAGATTTAATAAATTGGAAACTAGTTAATATGGCACATAGTAGGCACTCAATAAGTATTTGTTGATTGAATAATATTCAAACTGAATGATAGATTATAGCTGAAAAGCTAAGATAGGCTGATTTTTACCTACAAAAAGTTTAAATTCATGGGTCACTATGAAAGTTTTGAGGCAGACTGTGTTATGGTCATTATTCAACTTCCAAGAAACACAGTGACAATATAAATTTCAAATTGCTAGCTTATCAGTGTTACTGGGAGAGCTTCATTTGTTTCCATCAGCGTGGATTTCATGTTTTTGATTTTTGTGTATCTCAAAACTTTCTTAATGACCCATGAACAGCTACTGACTTCCACATTAAGGTCACCAAATACACTAATTATTACATGTAGATGATACCACGAATGTATTTATATGCATAGATTTATGGAAAATACATGCATAAGAAAGAAAAATCTTCCTATTATTTTAATTTTGAATGTCAATATTAAATACCCAAGGAATATTCCATTATTTTAGGACTCAAGCATGCAAATTCTTTTTCCCCCTCAAAGCTTTTTGAAATTGCAGTATTTTTCTCCTAAAGTTTTAACATTTATATAATCTTGTTTTCTCACTTCATCCTACTCCTTTTTGGTTTAGATGGCTTACATGGCATTTTTGGTGACAGGTTTTCACAGTTAAAAGTTTCAGAAACTCTGTTAATAACAGAAGATCCTCCATGAAATTCTTCGTACTTGTAGCCTCAAGCATACCCGTTTTTTACAATCAAGTACTTTTATTTATTTTGAAGAAGAAACATTGTGCGTATTTGCGTTTTTAAAATAATTGTACTGTATTGTTAATGATTTTTTTTTATAATTTAACAGGGTTTAATGATTTTTTTTTTTTTTTGATGTATAAATAATCATTGTCTAAGGCCGAAATGACTAGTGAATTACTTAAAATAGTTTTTCAAATAGATTTCTTCTGGAATCTAACCTAACCTAATTACAGTTGATTTTTGGTAGTGGTTCTTGATGAAGTATACAAATTCATATAACTACAAGACTTGTAAATTATTGGAGGGTAAAATGTTTCTTTTTGCATTCATATATTTTTGTAGGAATGGTTTAGCCTCTTATTTTTATGGCTGAAGTGTCTCTTGGCACGAAGTATAAGTGATGAAAACCAACATAAACTGTTAAAGTTTTAATAATCAATTTGTGTCTCATGCTGTAATATTCAACATGGTGTTGTATTAGCTATGTTTATGGTCCCTGCATGGCTACAGTCTCTTTTAAATCAGTCTACCCACGTGGTATGTTTTGTTCCATATGACCCTTGTGGTGGGCATAATAATGATAGGCTCTCCAGATATGTCCATGTCCTTGTCCACAGAGCCTTTGGATTTGTTATATTACATGCAAAAGGAAAGTAAGTTGCTAATAAACTGACTTAAAGAGAAGGAGATTATCCTGGACTATCTGGTTAGGCCCAGTATAATCACAGTCATCCTTTAAATGTGGAAGAGGGAAGTAGAAGATTTCAGTGTTAGAGTGTTGTATTATGGGAACTGGCTATTTTCTGATATTAAAGATGGAGGAAGGGGCCATGAGCCAATGGACACAGGCAGCTTCCAGAAGCTGGAGCAGGGAGGGAAGTGGATTCTCCTCTAGACCCTCAAAGGGACACAGCTCTACCAATACTTTGACTTTAGCCCAGTGAAGTCTATTTTAGACTTTAGAACTCTAGACCTGTACAATAACTACTTGTGCATTTTTTAAGCCGCTAAGTTTTGTGTTAATTTGATATAACAGAAAGAGGAAAGTAATATACTTTAGCCTTGGTTATACTTTGGGCAACATAATCCATTATAGCCTCATGATTGGACCATGAATGGTTCCTGCCTCAAAGATAGTCTCCAGTTAAGCTGCCTCAGGGAATCTTAATTTTGCCTGTCTGTCACAATTGCTTAGAGAGCTTTAAAGCAAGGTGCTAAGAATCTCTCCAGAGACTATGTTTTAAGTATGTACCAGATGACCCATGAAATTAGATATTTGGATGTCTGGAAAAAATGAGCTGAGTCAGTCAGATCCTTCAGGAAATTTGAACTAAGAAACACAGTAAATTTAATAATTCATTGTGGGACCTACTGCTGGAATGTCATTTAGGGCTGAAGAAGCCATGAGGACCACCTGTTGTGGAGGAGGCAGAACCTAGGAAAAGGCAGAGCAAGTAATTTGTGTGGAAAAGCAAACAGAAGAGCATGGAGAGCTAGCGAAGTGGGAACTGAACAGGAGAGACCCTGAGGGTGGTAAGGTAGAGACATCAGGTGGTCCCTAGACCTACTTAAGATGGCTTTCCATTCCCATTCAGATTTGAAGTGTGTATTGCTTGGGTGTCCTTAGAGTGGACTCTCCCTTTCTTCAGGTTACTGGAGTGCCTCTGGAGCTTGCAATCCAAAGAGCCTTACAAAAAGAGTACAGTGGTGTGTATGGCAAGGATGTAATTTTAGAAAACTAAGAAAACCAAGTGCAATGGACTGATGTTTATGTCTGCCGAAAATTCATATATTGAAATCCTGCTCTGCAGTGTGATGGTCTGTAGAGCTGGGGCCGTGGGGAAGTGACATACCTATGTGGTGAGGGTGGAGTCCTCATGAATGGAATTAAGAGCCTTTATTAAAAAGGCCTATAACTCATCCCTTCCTCTTCTGCTCTGTGATGATGCAGCAACAGGACATTTTCCTGAAGCAGAGCGCAGCCCTTACCGGACACCGAATCTGCTGGCTCTTTAATCTTGGACTTCTCAACCTCCAGAACTCTGAGAAATAAAGTTCTTTTGTTTATAAGCCTCCCGGTGTATGGTATTCTGTATAGCAGCTCAAATTGACTGATACACTGAGTTATTAATTGGTGGTAGAAGAGCAAATTAGATTATCAGTAGTTTATTTATTAGTGTTTATTCACTCAGTACCCCTGTAGGATATCAGATGGCAAATAAAATTGAATTGATTTCTGCTTACAAGTTAAAGACATTTATAATTTGCAGTTTTTTTTTTTTGGCTGGGGCTGGGTTTGAACTCGCCACCTCCGGCATATGAGGCTGGCGCCTTAGTCCGTTGAGCCACAGGCCCCGCCCTACATTTATAATTTGTTTATAATTTATAAATAACACTAACAGTCATAAAATAGGAAATGTAATTATTATGACTATCCACAAGACAGTACTAGCACATAGTAAATGGCATCTATGTTTTAGGTGAATCTTTAGTTTTTGTGGGTTTTCTACTGGGTGTTAATACATTTTATGATCTAAAGTTGTTAGAAAAGATAGAATTTAAAAGAATATTTTTATATTATTTTCTAATTTTAAAATTATTAGATTTTTTTAAAGTTAAATTTTAGGAACACTTGATTCTGTTACATCTTTTATTATAAAAATGAATGCCTCTTTTACTGAGTGTTCATTCTTATGATAAAACATTTTTTTTTTCTTTGAGAATTTGACCATTATTCAGTAGGTCTAGATGATAATGGACTATCTTAATCTTCACTTCTCTCCTCACCCTCCCATACCTGTAATCCCACCACCGCCTCTGCTTCTCATATCAGAAAATCATTTTCAGGTGCATTATGGGATAGGTGATGTATGATTACCTGGACTTCCAATAATTGATATGGAGAGAGGTTAGAGTTTATCTACACATGTATATGAAGGGAAATCCCAGTAACTTAGGGATTTGACTTGACCCTAGACTGGTCATACCTGCCTCAGCAGTGGAAACTTGCCCTGGGAGGCCTACTAGTAGCTAAAACCCAGAGCAGCTCATTGTCTGGTAGATCTGTCTAGGGAAGGAAAAACAGACCAGAACTAGGGAATTTAAAGTAGAGAGTTACCTCACCATTCTGATTCTCATCACGTTTATGGGGACATTTCAGGATCATGAGGATTTAGATAATTTTATATAAAGCAAGAGAAGAATCTGATCTTAGATACCAAATAAGACTCTTGAAGACCCTATAGCTGTCCACAGCTTTTGAGAAATCTGTAGGTTTTTACCTCTTGCCACACTCTCATTACATCCAAATCAGCCACTTGACTTTAGTATTTCAATGGCCAGAAATTATGCCAACATGAGACTTGTTTTTTTTTGGAGACAGGCTTACACTCTGTTGATCAGGCTGGAGTGCAATGGCATCAAATTCCTGGGTTCTAGTGATCCTTCCACCTTGGCCTCCCATGTAGCTAGGATGACAGACATACACCACCATGCCCAGCTAATAATTTTTCTGCTTTTTTGTAGAGACAGGGTCTTCAGCATGAGGTTTTTTAACTGGCTTTTTAGGGAATTGAAATCTTTGTGATGAGAGTACATTGAATATTGGTATTGAGTTTAAGAATAGTCATAGAAATGAAAGAGACAAAATTTGTAATTTGAGAAACTGTATAGTTTTTTGTAAAAAAAATTATACCTTCAAAAGCTTTATCCAATAAAACTAAAAAAAGTCCTTATTAATGTTCAGGTTTTTCATTTTGAGTATTATTAACTTCTAATATAGTATGAGAGATCAGGGGGTTAGGAGAGGGGGAGGTCTTTTACTAAAACAGTTTGGGTTATCAGTGTGTTACTTGGTTTTTCATCTAGAGAATATTGATACTTTTTTCCCTTCAAATAATGACAATTTAATGTAACACCATGACATCATTTCTTTGATTAATATAATCAGAGTGCTTTTGTTTTTGTCAGTAGAACTTTTTGGTAGTAAAAAACACTTTTACTACTGTTTTGGTAGTAAGAAACAACTTTTTACTACCAAAAAAAGTAAAATCATACTACCTTGCAATCAAAATTCTGGTATTATAATGTAAGTTTAATATAATTTGTTTTAAAAAGGAGGGGGGAACATAGGGCATTTGTGCCAAGGATTACCAAAGTTATTTTCATACCTCATAGGCTCTTTTAAATTCTTTTACTACTTTTTTCTTTGTTCTTGTGATAATTGCTGTCTTCCCCTTCTCTCCCTTCAAAATGTGTCCAAGATACCACAAAGAAAGGAGTTAGAACTTTAGTGCAGCCCTCCAGCTAAACAGTTTTATTTTTGGTTATATTTAATGGTATTTTTAAATGATACAGAAAATTTAGCACAGAAGTATATAAAGGAAGAAATGTTACAAAATTCCATTCATCAGAAAATTATTAATGATGTTTTCTATATCTTTATAAAATTAGTATCATTGTACATATGATTTTAGCCCATACTTACACTGTAATAGTAAGCATCCTTGTAGATTCTTGTAAGAATACATTTTTTAATAGCTGTAGATTATGTATTGACATAACTGTTTAACCAGTTTCATACTATGGGACTTACATGGTTGTTTCTTTGTGAGGCAACTCTATTATAAATTTTTGTACAAAGTCATTATATACATCTGTTTTGTTTGAAGACATTTCATGTCGCATGAGTCATCAAACTTCTTCATGATGAGCAAAGATGGTCATCAAAAATGGCCCAACATTCTATAACTCCATTAATTTAAGTATGCTTCTTTTTAAAAAAGAATTCATTACAAAATCTATTTTTCCCATAATTTCCACACTTGGACTAATGAGAAGGGAAGTCTGTTATATTATCAAAGACTTTAAAAAGTGATTGTTTTATTAATACTCCTCAAGGCATACATGTATTTCATACCAGTCCAAATGTTGAATTGACATAAAAATTCTTCCTAAAGAGCTTGCACTCTAATACATTTGTTTTAAGTAATTGGATCTGAAATTGGGAGCTGTGTTAATTGTTATACTATGTACATTTCTGCTCAGAATAGAAATTAAATATTTTGAAGGTGTGCATTGAATAAATTTCTTGGATATTTTTAGCCAAACAAGATTAGTTTTCGGGGGGGAAAGAGGAATATAAAACATAGTTTAGAAAGGAAATAGATTATAAGTAAATTTCTAAGCAGTTTAAGGCTAAATTAAGATAAAACATATTGATGTATCTGAACAGAAGTTGACTGAAAGAAACACAAAAGGAATTTTAAAAAATGTTAATGTTGGGCTGGGGGGACAAGATGGCCGACTGGAGCCTGTCTCTGACAGAAGCTCCCATTCAGAGGGAAGGATAATGTCCAGAAAGTACCTAATTAAGCTGAAGACTGGGAGCCAAGTTGACAGAGAAAAGTGATAACTGCAGGTCACCTCTGCTGAGGCAAGCTGTGACTCCAAGAAAGCAAATTTCAGGTTTTCTACAGGCGAGTGGTGAACTGATGACCTCTTATCTCACCCCACGGGTGACAGCTGTAGAAAGTGGGCCCTACTTCCTCAGAGGGAAACTCCCCTGTGACTCTGAAAACTCCCTTGCCAGGCAGAAAAATTGAACTAACATTTTCCCTGCCATTCTGAACTTCCAGTCCACCCTTCCCCTTGCCTGATGAACCATAAGCCTAACCCTTGCAGAGAATGTGGGAGGAGGCTCATGAGCAGTGCCCCTCCCACCTCCCACCCCACCCTGCCCAGACCAAGCACACTGCCTGACCAGAGCCTGCTAGACCTGTGCGTCCCACACCCTGCCCCGCGTGCCCCCTCTGCCTCCACTTTGTGCCCCTGCCTGGCCAGAATCGTGAGCTGAGCGCTCTCCTTGCCAAAGTCACCGAGCACCAGGCACTGCCAGAATTGTGTGCAGCGTCCCCTGCCCTGCTGCTGGATTCGTGTGCCCCATGCTCCTGGTGCTGCTCCTACAGCCAGAACTCCCTGGCTGGGGCAGTCACCGGGGAGCTGTGCAGGGTCACATCCCACAAAGATCCAGCAACAATAGAGCCATCCTGCCAGGGTCTAATCTTGGAGCAACACTTCCCCACTTCTGAGGACTGCCAGAGAAAACCAGAACTCACTCTATAGGGATACCAGTGCTGCAGAGCGGCTGGGGCAAAGACACGGTGGCTGAGAGAGAAAAGCATTTGCTGACTTGTTACCCTCAAGATTAGACGTGAGTCCAAGTGGAACACTGACCAGTGGCTATTGAGTACTGGAGGCAGGCAGGCCTCAGCTCCCCCAGCCAGCTTGTGGCAGAGGGTAGTTGCTGGTCTGCGGGGGCATTGACCTTCCTTTGACTCTGACAAGGCACTAAGCTCCAGCACATCTGCTTATTGGAGAGAGCAGGACCTCAGCCCTGTGGGGTCACCAGTTACTGGGCGTGAAAGAGGAGCAAAGTGGAGAAAGAGACTCAGCCCCCCGGTCCAACTCTGCTACTGGCTGGGCCTTTCTGACTCCACTGAGCACCAGTGTGAGCCAAATTTGAGCAGCCAGTAGACCTCCACCATCTAGTTGCTGGAGACCTTTTGAACTTTCCCACTTGAGAGTTCGTTCTGACTGGGTCAGTTGGTTTGGAACTCCTAACCTGGGCCAATCACCCAAGGACCTTCTCCGGTGGAACACTGGTTGTGTGGTAAAGGGAAAGGTTGATTTTCCTCTTCCAGTTGTTGTCCATTGGGGGTGGGGTGTCTTAGTTGCTTGTATTTCTCCACAGCTAAAACTTCACCAGAGTCACTGATCCACGAGGATCGGACAAGAACCAGCTGAATACACGACAGATCCACCTAACCCCACCTAACCACACCGAGCAGGTTTCCTAAGCCTCACACTGTAATACTGTATGGGTCCTTTGCAAAGCTATAGGGGAAAAAGCTGCACTCATTTGTCCCAGATCCTTGACACAGGGCTGGTTAACCACAACTCCAGGAACTCCCAATCCAGTTTCACCTTACCTTCCCATCTAGCCAATGGTGAAAAATAATCATGAGGTGGAATCAGAAAAACTCTGGCAACATGGATAATCAGAGTAAATAAACTCCCCCAAGGAATGATAAGGCAAACACAGCACAAGGTCCCGTTTATAAACAAATGGCTGAGATGTCATAAATTGAGTTCAGAATTTAGATAGCAAATGAGATCAACAGAATAGAGGTAAAGATGGAATTAGAATTTCAAGGAGTAATTCAAAAGGTGTGTCAAGAATTCAGTGAATTCAAAGACAAAATCAACATTTTGACACATTGAGGCAAGAATTTGCAGCCCTCAAGGATCTGAGAAATACAGTAGAATCCCTCAGTAAGAGAATGGAGCAGGAAGAAGAAAGGATATCTGACACTGTAGACAAAGCTTTTGAATGCTCCCAAACGCTCAAAGAGGAAAAAAAGTGGAGAACAAGAACGAATCATTCTCTCAGAGAGCTCTGGGATAATTTGAACATATCTAATATTCATCTTATAGGAATACCTGAAGGTGATGAGGTTGCTGCAAAGCATACAGATGCTTTACTTCATGAAATAAAGAGAATTTTCCAGACATGCCAAAAGATTCTG
>CAUYRH010064508.1:0-30325 GCA_963574655.1 Perodicticus potto
GGCACCTGTAGTCCCAGCTACTTGGGAGGCGGAGGCAAGAGACTCACTTGAGCCCAGGAATTGGAGGTTGCTGTGAGCTGTGATGCCACAGCACTCTATCCAGGGTGACAGCTTGAGGCTCTGTCTCAAAAAAAAAAAAAAAAGTCTGCCATCTCCTTAAGCAGAGAATACTAATGTCGGTGACTTTACTACAGCTTCTTAAGACGCCACCATATTGGTTGTTGAATGAAGGGTTTACAGGGTTCTGTAAAATAGGCCTCCTCCTTTTGTAGAACTTTTAAAATATAACAAGGGACAGCTGTCACAAAAGCCAGTTTTTTTGTTTTTTTTTTTTTGCAGTTTTTGGCCAGGGCTGGTTTTGAACCCACCACCTCCGGCATATGGGGCCAGCGCCCTACTCCTTTGAGCCACAGGCGCTGCCCTGTTTTTTTTTTTTTAATTAGGCAACATTTCCTACTTGATCAATGCTCATTGGGAAAACCATTTGAAATAATTTATAATGAAATACATATACAATAGAGTACTTTTTAAAGTAAAAATTACAGAGCATCGAGAAACCACGGAAAGGGAAGGGGGGGTCATTTCCCCGGGAACTTGGTATCCATTCCTGCATTGCATATCAGGGAATCAATACATATAAGATGCTTAAAATGTGCTGATGCTTCAAAAGCACTCAACAAATATTTATTGTTAGCCATTATTATGCATCATTTTGCTTTCCTGTGCTAAAAGAAGCAAAGTAACTTTGGGTGAAATAAAGACAATCCTGACACACTGACCTAAAAAGAAGTTATCACGTGATCCTTTATAAAGGGCCTTGAATTAATGTTTTGGACAATGTACTGGAGTGTGGCTTATTCAGGAGAGAGGTTTTTATGTTTTTTTGAGACAATGTCTCACTCTGTTGCCTTAGGTAGAGTGCCATGGCATCATAGCTCACAGCAACCTCAAGCCCTTGAGCTCATGTGATCTTCTTGCCTCCAACTCCTGAGTAGCTGGGACTACAGGTGCCTGCCACAATGTCCAGCTAATTTTTGTATTTTTAGTAGAGATGGGCTCTTGTTCTTGCTCAGGCTGGACTCAAACTCCTAAGCTCAGGCAATCCTCCCACCTCAGCCTCCCAGAGTTCTAGGATTACAGGCATGAGCCACAGCGCTCAGCAAAGAGAGGGGATTTTAAATGGTAATTCTTTCTGTAGTAATTATTTCCGTAATTTCAAATTCATGTGGGCTATATAAAGCCCATGTGTACACTTGGGAAAAAGCACAGTAGGGCAGGATTCTCCCCTATATAGGGTTTGTGTATGTCTATTTTCATTGAGATCCACATTCTTCTCTTTTATTAGTGGTGACTTCTTGACTCCTTTCATGCCATTCATTTTGAAATCAGTAGCTCAGCACACAGAAACACATATTTTTGGCAAACAGTACTGTGCACTGCTTGAAGACAGATTTGGCCAGTAAGGCTCTTTGGGATGAGCACACCAGGTGTCCAGAATCCTGGGGCCAAATTCACATTGTGACTACCAACCAACAGGAAAAAACGTCCTAGCTAACAGCCAATAGACATTGGCGGCCATATCATATCTCTAAGTCCGTGGTAGTCAGAAGCGTAACAGTTTGTTGGATGACAATAACAATAATAATATTAACAATAATGACTAATTTATCAAGTACTCATCATATCCAACCTCCTGGCTAAGTTCTTCACATCATTATCTCATTTAATTTTCGAAGCCACTCTGTGTGGCAGGTACTATTTTCCTCCCTATTTTATGAATGGGGCCCTTGAGGTTCAGAGAGGTTGAGTCATTTGCCCCCAAACACACACATAATAAGTGGCAGAGTCAGGACTAGGAGGGGATCAGCACAACTCCGGCCCCACTGCACCAGGTGCCCCTGACAATCGCATCAAAATCATAGTGGACAATGTTTTACTGTCTTCTTGTTTCCTAAAGAACTTATATTTTCCAGGGCCCATTGTCTTTTTTTTTTTAAATCTGGGAGCTGCAGCAGTTTACAAAGCTTTAAGCCAAACCTTCCTACCTAACAAAATCAAACATTTTGACCTGGTTGTTTGTACCCTCACATTAACCTGAAATAAATTTACTTAAAAAAACAAACAAATGAAAAAAAACAAAAACCACCAACCCCTCAAAATTACGGGCAGAGGAGTGCGAGGTTAAGGATGGGAGGTCCGAGTGCCGCCCTTCACCCCCATCCTGCAATCTGACACTGTTGGTGTTGGAGTCAAGCCAGAGCTCTAGGAGCTGTAGGGCGTATTCCTAAGAACAATTTGTGTGGCTGGTAGCACCACTCTCTGCATCAGATAGAGGGCCTGACCACCTCAGCTTGTCAGCAAACCTTCACTTCAGTCCATCCCTGTGGAGCTGCAGAGCCAGGGTCCTTCCTGTTCCAACATTAATTATATTTGGGGCCCCACTCGTAGAAACAGCAGAGTGGATAAGCCAAGTTTGGGGTCTGCATTCCTAACGTTTATCATATGCTGCCAGGGGAAAAGAAATATCTGGGGCCCCCAAAGTACGGGCTAAGAAGAAACATTAGACTTTGCAGTTTCCTCATTTCCCCTCGGTCATTCTGTGCCTTCAGAGTTTTAAGGACCAGGGCTCCTGCTGTGTCACCAAAGGAGCGATGTTATCTGAGGGGACAGGACGGTTACCTTTTGCAGCGGCTCCAGAAGGAACCCGATGCCCACAATGACGATCAGCACAATGATAGCGGAGATTAGCCCAGCAATCTGCAAGATAAAAAAAGTTCTCATCACAAACTCGACTCTTCCCCCGGCTTGGATTTCCTGGTGACTAATGTGAGGATGGCCCTTTTTGAAATACCTGCGTTTTGCCTCCTGTGCTCTCCTGAATCGCTGATCTGGAGAGGGCGGTACTCCCCGCAAATCCCCTGAATGCTCCACCGACTATGTTACCCAATCCCAAGGCTATTAACTCCTGACAGAACAAAGAGGAACCTGTTTTAGAAACGGCACGATTGATGATATATGCACTAAATATTATATAAAGCTGCCTCGTTAGACCCCCTGTAGGCTGTATACTCGCCTGACTGCCATCAAGCTGATAATCATGTTTGAGGGAATAGACGCTGGCAACCGAGAAGGCCACTGCGAAGGCGACGATTGCAATGCCGAAGCTGTCTCCTATGGTTTCTTGGAAAGTTGCTGCGTTGGGTGTGATCGGCGGCTGAAACCTAAAATTGAAATTAAACAAGTCTGAATATCACCAACCTGCTTAGACACTCATAGAATTGTTGGCCAACTCAATGGATGGCTGCAATCTAGGCTGAGCTGTGCCTCTCTTTGGTTTAGAAGAGTTTAGCCCCCCTGAAAACTTTGGCATCTGCTATCTTATTGTTGAAAAGTCATACTGCCTAAATTTGATAAAAGGTTGAAAATTTAGTCCAATGATCATTGTTTGGCAGTATAACCACATTACAGTCTGCCTGTATATTCCTATGAGCTTCCTGCAAAATGTCGTAGATCCCACTCGTGTTGTTCCACTGGGTTGAGAAGCATCACTCACAGTGCCTCCAACAGTTATCCAAAGATGAAGGCTCTTTGAGCAAACACAACTCTGAGACAAGGAAAGCAAAAAAGTCTCTCCCCATTGATAACAATAACCTTTCACGAAAACCCCCGGCAAACAGATGGGCCTTGGACTCTGCCCCGCACTCCACAGAACTGCTACAGCACCTGAGGCCCTGCTGGAGAGTGGCTTTCAGTTAAAAACTACATAGTGTCAGAGAAACTTCCAACTCAAACGGGATACTTCTGTGCTCATGGCTCAGGAACTCAGAACAGTTAAATCACATTTACTAATTGTATTATAAAAAGTGCATGTACCTTAAATTCAATTATCAATTTACTGAAAGGCTCAACTTTTTTTTTTTTTTGAGACAGAGCCTCAAGCTGTCACCCTGGGTAGAATGCCTTTGCATGACAGGTCACAGCAATCTCTAACTCCTGGGCTTAAGCGATTCTCTTGCCTCAGTCTCCCAAATGGCTGCGACTACAGGTGCCCACCACAACACCTGGCTATTTTTTGGTTGTAGTTGTCATTGTTGTTTGGTAGGCCCGGGCTGGATTCGAACCCGTCAGCTCTGGTGTATGTGGCTGGTGCCTTAGCCGCTTGAGCTACAGGCATGGATCCGAGAGGCTCAACTTTTACAAACATCTGTTTCTGACCTAAAACTTACTCTAAGTGGGTTAATTGGATCCAATCAACTTTTTCTGAATTGCTGTCTCACGTTTTGTGAATATCTATGTAATTTTTAGCTCTGGTTTTGAAGAAGTATTATTACATCACACTCTGCTGCCATTATAAATTCAAAAGTTAGCTGGGACTATTGCTCTATTTTTTAATAACCAGGGTCCTATTATTCTTTTGTTCTGGCCTCTGAACACCACAGAGGAGTGGCATGATGGAGACTTACAGTCTAAAACTTGGATTCATTTCTGGGCTCTGCCCCTTACCTTCCCTGAGCCACAGACTCCTTTGTAAAGTGAGGATCAAAATGCGTGCTCTTTTTTCTTCATAGTTTTGTGGGAGGGTCAAATAAACAATACATATGAATGCTATTTACACACTTTAAAATACAAAGTGCCTGTTAGTTATTGTTACAAAATCCCTTTGGAATCCGAATATATCTTTAGTGTCTCCTTTTTTCTTTCAACGAACACTTCTGTTCAGCCAAGTTATTTGCACTTGGGGTGTGAGACTTCACAAAATAGCTTCTAAGGTGACGTATTCATTAACAGTAGATTAGTAATAATTAATAATCTTTATCTTCCAATCATACTCTATTTGCAATCAATAGAAATTTAAAATACCCCTCAACCATCATCCAGGAAAAATTGGAGTGTAAAAAGCATGTTAAAAGCCTAGTATCTAATTTAGGTGTTAAATTGCAGCAAGAGTGGTATAGTTTGAATACGCACTTTAAGCCAGACACTTAAGCCAGTCACACATATTAACCCACTTAGCCCTTACCAGGATCCTATGTGATCACATTACTTTTAGTCCCATTTTTACAGCCAAGGATATTGAGCTACAGAGTTTAGTAATTTGCCCAAGGTCAAGGAGTAAATCCGAAACAAATCTTGGGCACTCAGCCTCTAAAACAGGCACATTATGCTACCTTTCACTACAAGGGGAATGGCTAATAAATTTGAGCCACCCCCTTCTTTATCTCACATGCCTTGTGGCTAGAGATCCATTGACATTTAAAATATATTTACTCAAAGAAGATTATTATTTAGGTCTGTGAGATTTAACTCAGTGATCATAAGTTTATCTTTTATTTTTAAAATCCTCTGACAAGCCAGGTGTGGTGGCTCACACCTGTAGTCCCAGCTACTCAGGAGGCTGAGTCAGGAGAATCCAGTGAGCTTTGATCATGCCATGGCAACCTGCGCGACAGAGTGAGACTCTTGTCTCTCAGAAAGAAACAAAACCAATTCTTCTGAAGAATCAAAGATTCTCTTTGATTTTGCATTTATTTATTTTCCTATGAGGTTTTTATTACCCAAGATATTTGGATAAAGTATAATCACTTAAAAGGTGCAGGGTGGAGAAAAACCCTAGCTGTTAGTCTTTCAGTTTTAGCCAAATTTCCACTTTAAAACTTTTTAAAGTAAAAGTGATGTTTGAGATTCATTAAGCATAACAGACAAAGATCTGGTAATATTCTTTTCTTTTGCCTTAAAAAATATGTATGTATATTTGGCTTTAAAATAGTTTGGCTTGTTTTAAGTCAATAATGCATATAAATGCTGTTTTCAGGAATTCTCAAATACCTGTTAAGCACAGGGAGGAAGAGAACTCTTTTTTTTTTTTAACATAAAAACACCATTTCCATGGTAAGTTGGAAGAAACTGTTGTTATGGTTAGAGGGAAAAAAGCACAAAACTGAATCTTCTTTCTCAATTCACTACATGGAATACATTCCAAATTCCTTGTGCAATCTGGACTTCCCATCCTTTTGCAGAGGTAAAAGTTGCTCTGGCCTTGTTTTGAATTTTCTCATGAGGAAGGACAGAGTGTGCCTCTCTGGACTGCTCAAGCGGCAGGTCGGAATCCCTTCAGCTTCTCTTTTGAACTTTTGAAACTTGGCTCCAGTAATCTCAAACAAAGCACTACATATTGTTTATAGTAATTTACGGACAAGGAAGTCTGGTTTCACTTGGTGCTCCTTTATGAGGAGAGGTGCTTTGTTTATTTTGCCAATTTTCTACTCTCCTTACTTTGCTAACTTATACTTTCATATGAGTTTCTGCTGGACTGAGTCCCGGCTTGTCTGGTTTGTGAGATCTTCCACAAGGGGAAACATTCTGACATAAGAACCGTGCACCTTGACGATCTTTGTAGCTCTTTCCAAGAAGGAGAGCAGCAAGCCTTCCTTGTGGATGCAGGGTGCAGGGAGGGTTCTGATAAGGATTAATGCTTTCCACATTGTACGTCTTCCAAAACTACTGTGACTCCCCGCTTAGTGCTTGGAAATGCCATTGTAGCTCCATCCACTTACCCGCTTTGCATCTTCCCGACCACAGACACGTTGAACCTGTTTTGGAAGTCAAAGCCATAGGATACACCTGTTGCAATCACAGTCTGCAAAATTGCAAATTTCCCAAGTTAGAAATGTGAGATGCAACTCAGAGTCTTGTTTTTTGGGGAGGAAATATTGCCAAAACTCAACCCTGGACCTGTTTTTTTTGTTTGTTTGGTTTTTTTGTTTTGAGACAGTCTCATTTTGTCACCCTCGGTAGAGTGCCGTGGCAGCACAGCTCACAGCAACCTCAAACTCCTGGGCTTAAGCGAGTCTCTTGCCTCAGTCTCCCAAGTAGGTGGGACTACAGGTGCCTGCTACAACGCCTGGCTACTTTAAAGACGAAGTCTCGCTCTGGCTCAGGCTGGTCTTGAACTTGTGAGCTCAGGCAATCCTCCCGCCTTTGCCTCCCAGAGTGCTAGGATTACAGGGATGAGCCACCGCACTCGGCCCCTGGACATGTTAACTAAGAATCTCCAGCTGAGCTAAGACTTTGTTAACTTTTTCAGAAGTTCTGAGGCAATTATAGCATGCTGTCAGGGTTAGGAAACACAGTTCTAATTCAAATGATTATCACCACATCTTGCTAAATGTTTTGCTCTCTGCACCCTCCTTGTCTTACATGAAAAGAATAAAACCATAGGGGAAGTTATTAAATGCTGAATGAAAAGAAAATCGTATAAAATCTTATGCCCGGAAATGGAAGAGATGGCCTCTGCCCCCCACCCAAGCCTCCTGGTTTATAGGTGGTGAAGAATATCCAACATACAAACACTGGAGTAACTATCAAAGAAGGTCTTAAAATGATCAATTACCATGATGAACTCAATTGGGATGGGCACAGGAAGTTTATTTTTGAAGCGCTGATTAATTTCTTTAACCACAAATACGATCACCAGGACAACCAGGGATGACACAAGGTCTGCAATATTAGTCTTCTCTATTTGTGTGAATATGGACTCCAGGACCTATAGTTATAAAAATAAAAAAGTCCCACATTAGTGTATAATTTGGGTACAATGCTTATCTGCAAATAGATAATAAACATTGACGTGAAAGGACTGACATATTGATAGCAATCTTCTGTTTCTGTTCATGTTAGCCATGAATATAAAATTTTAATGACTAGCATGGAGATGAGGAGAAGTAAGTGTTGTGTAGGCAACACAGTGGTTTGTGGAGCCTTCTTTTGTTTTTTTCTGGGACTCTCTAGCTAGTGTCAAATTTTGATGGATGCAACTGTTCTCTTCTGCTCCTAGGTCTCTTTGGCCACTGTTTTTTATTTCACAGTCATCACTACTATTATGTCCAGGGAATAACTTCTAATCTTTGATATTTTTCTTAGCATGTGTTAACCTTAATTCCTGGCCTTTTTTGGGGGTGGGGGAGGGTGTCTTAGATACCTCATGTTTTTTTAACTGACTTTCCTTGTCACTTTTGGAAAATGGTTTCCTGGCTAACTAGGAAACTATGCACTCCGCATGGTATTACTTCTCGAAGCCAATTGAGTTTCACATCCATGGGTCCATGACAGGTGAAGAGGCCCAAGCTGAATCCCAAATTGCATCTAGAACATTCCACTTCTAGAATAGTTCTCGAGGTGAGCCAGAGAGTGTTGGTTCCATTTTGGAGCAAGCTCTGTCTCAGACTCACAAAGAATGTCTTGATAGAAGAACTAAGAACACTCTGTTCTATTTCACATCCTCTGGAGGTGGGAGAACCACTGTCCTATCTACATGTTGTTCAATTTCCTTTTGTTTTCTACACAGGGTGCATCAAAGACCCAGGAATTGCAATTCTTGAAAAGAGAGACCTACTTTTGAGAAATAGAAAAACATTGTAAGTCAATTAGCATTTTTTTTTTTTTGAGACAGAGTCTCACTATGTCACCCTCGTCACAGCTCACAGCATCGTCCAACTCCTGGGGTTAAGTGATTCTCTTGCCTCAGCCTCCCAAGTAGCTGGGACTACAGGTGCCCACCACAATACCTGGCTATTTTTTTGTTGCAGTTGTCATTGTTGTTTAGCAGACCCGGGCTGGGTTTGAACCTGCCTGCCTTGGTGTATGTGGCCAGTGCCCTAACCACTGAGATATAAAAGTTTTAATAATATACTTAGATTTTTTCCTTTTGGACAATACTTACGTGAAGTCTAAGAGAAGTGATATTTAATCTTCATTGTTAACATTAGTTATATGGTAGATGTGGTTGATTTTCAGTGTTGTTCTCTTTGCTACCCTCCCTTCTTCCATTTTTTGTTTGATAGAGTCTTACTCTGTTCCCCAGTCTAGAGTGCTGTGGCATCAGCCTAGCTCCCAGCAACCTCAAACTCCCAAGTGAAAGTGATCCTCCTGCCTCAGCCTCCTGAGTAGCTGGGACTACAAGTGTCCCCCACAACTCCTGGCTAATTTTTCTATTTTTAGTAGAGATAGGGGTCTTGATCTTGCACAGGCTGGCCTCTAACTGGAACTCCTAAGCACAAGGCATCCTTCTGCCTCGGCCTCCCAGAGTGCTAGGATTACAGACAGGCATAAGCCACTGTGCCCGGCCTTTGCTACTTTTTCTTAATGTGAATCAATTTTGTAACCTGTAGTTCCATGGCAAAGGTACAGAAGGAAAATTCTCCAAGAATCACAATAGTGGCTTTCATGCATTTCAGTATTTTTGAAGCCAATGAAATACTTACTTTGAAAATTGAAAATGGATCAGTGTGTGGTGGGACTTGCAGCTGGAGAATGAATTTGAGTTGGGAAACTAGAACATGAACGGCAGCAGCTGTGGTGAAGCCACTGATGAGGGACTCAGATAAGTACACCACTACAAATCCAATCCTCAGAACCCCCATGATCAACTGCAAAGAGAACAAAAGCCTTTGTTAGTGCAGATAGGAGTGCACCTCGGCAAACTAAAGGATCAGCAATTGAACTGATTCAAAATGCAAAGGCTCAGCCTGTATGTATATGCCTCGAAGAAGCAGATGTTTTTGCCTCCTGAACGCTTCTCACCCAGGGGTCCTCCCTCTCCTTCTCTTCCACTCCACCCTCTAGGTTGAATGTTATATGGTGTTCAAATAGGATGTAAGTCTGGTATGTCCCCAATTCTGCCTCCTTATCCCCCACCCGTATTTTTAGGAAGGACTCACTCATATACCTCTTTAGCATCAGCCCTCATAAATTTGCAGATGTGATTTTAAGCTACACTTTCTGCTTGTTAGAGCATGGAGGAGAGAGTGTCTATTTATATTTCCTCAAAAAATTACTCAGCTTGTTCGAGAACTACACAACTGTGCATTGGAGATCAGAAATAATCAATTTTAGGTGTGGAATAAAGGTTGTTAATTCCAGCCCCTCCCCCCGACAAAGCATCATTGTTTCACAATAAGCTAAACTGGACGGATTCTTCTTCCTCGCTTCTCGGTCTGTCTTTCTGCTAATGTCTCCAGAATGCAGCCAGAGCAGTGAGTGTACAAAGTTCAACTGGGTTCCATTTTTGTCCCAGGTTTAGAAATGTTTTAGAAACTAGCCAAATTGCCAATAAGACACACAGTTATGTCTTTGTAATAATTGGCTTTTCTTTCTTTAATAAGAAATGATCATTAGCCATAAGGTTAGGCAACGTTTTGAAAAGTCCATGACATTTGCATTCTTCAGCAACGCTGTCAGGGTATGACTTGGGAGAAGGACTTTAGGTCCTACCATAATCTTCTTCAGCTTTCCTTAAATCTTTGATATGAATTGCTTAAAGTGCAAAGCCCCCATCCTTTCCAACTAGATTATAGCTGCTGAGGAATTAAAAAAAAATTTTTTTTTAAAAATCCCCAAATAAAAAAAATCTAAAGCCTCCAATCTCTCTATATAATTATGTATCTTTTTTTTGAGACAGAGTCTCACTGTCGCCCTCAGTAGAGGGCGTGGTGTCATAGCTCACAGCAATCTCAGACTCTTGGGCTTCAGTGATTCTCTTGTCTCAGCCTCCCAAGTAGCTGGGACTATAGGCCACAATGCCAGGCTATTTTCAGAGAAGAGGTCTCGCTCTGGCTCAGGCTGATCTTGAACTTGTGAGCTCAGACAATCCACCCACCTTGGCCTCTCCGAGTGCTGGGTTACAGGCGTGAGCCACCGCGCCTGGCCTGTTTCTTTACTCTATCAATTCCCAGGCATTTTACTGAATGAAGCCGTAACAGTGTCATTCCTCACCACTTGTGCTTTCCTGTTCCCCTTTTTTCTTCTATCTAAACCCACATTCACTCATTTTTGCAATGTGGATCCACCCCTCACATTTGGTTGTGATGAGGGAGCCTTCTTAAGTTATTTCCTATGAGCTACTGAATCAGTGTCAGAAGAGGGAAGATGGAGAAGGGTGACATGAGGGAAAAAAAACCAGAAAGATGTGTACCAGCAGATTGGGGAGGTAGGAGACATGAGAAAGTGCTCACCTGGATAATTCCAGCAAGCACGGAGACCGTTGCGGCCACCAACACCTTCTGCTCGTCCGATGATAATAATGAAATGTTACTTGCTGAACTATTTGTCAATTCTGGAGTAGTTCCTTCAGTACTTATGACTAATCTCGAAACCACTGCTCCCAACATTGTACTCAGAATTGGAAACGGACCTAAGTAACAGCGGGTGAATTGTGGTCAATATGCGCCTCCCTAAAGGATACTGTCTGTGAAAGTAGATTGTCTGGCATAGAAAAACACTGCCATCTATGGCTCTACCCTCCTTCTTAAACCCCAGTTCAATTTTTTTTTTTTTTTTTGTGGTTTTTGGCCGGAGCTGGATTTGAACCCGCCACCTCTGGCATATGGGGCTGGCGCTCTACTCCTTTGAGCCACAGGTGCCGCCCCCCAGTTCAATTTTTTGTAGGAAACTACGATGAGTCTTCTCCTAGATTATGTAATTTGGAATTAATACAATATGTGGGTAATAAAATTCATAAAGACAAAGCAATGTGAACATTCATCAGCTTAATAACTGACTTACCCACAGATAAGTGTCTGGAAGTACCCAGGAAGAAGTAGACTATGCAGGGGAAGAAGGCTGCGTACAACCCATAGGCCGGAGAAATGTTGACCAGCAGAGCAAATGCTAACCCTGTAAACACATAAGCAGCAGGATCCTAATTTTATATAAGAGAAATCATGGAAGTTCTCATTAGGTTCTTCTGGTATTTAAGACTGGACCTGAAAAATAAGTTACTTAATTAAAAAAAAAATTTTTTTTGAGACAGAGTCTCATTTGTCATCTTCTATAGAGTGCCGTGATGTCATAAGTCACAGGAACCTCAAACTCCTGGGCTCAAGCAATCCCCTTGCCTCAAACCTCCTGAGTAGCTGGGCATACAGGGCCCCGCCACAATACCTGGCTATTTTTTTAGAGATGGGGTCTGACTCTTGCTCGGGCTGGTCTTGAACTCCTGAGCTCAGGCAATCCATCTACCTCAGCCTGCCAGAGTGGTAGGATTATAGGCGTTAGCCACTGTGCCCAGACAAAAATAAGTTACTTTAAAAAACTAAAAGTGCAAAAACTCTTAGAAGAGGGGCAGTGCCTGTGGCTGAGTGGGTAGGGTATCGGCCCTTCAAACCCGGCCTTGGCCAAATTGCAACAAAAAAGTAGCTGGGCATTGTGGCAGGTGTCTGCAGTCCCAGCTACTCAGGAGACTGAGGCAAGAGAATCGCCTAAGCCCAAGAGCTGGAGGTTGCTGTGAGCTGTGATGACACGGCACTCTACCAAAGGGCAATAAAGTGAGATTCTTTCTCTAAAAAAAAAAAAAAAGAAAGAAAGAAAAGAAAACTCTTAGTAGAAAACATAGGTATTAAATTTATTAGAAAATTATTTTTAGAAATGACACCTAAAGCATAAGCATCCAAAGAAAAAACAAATCAAGAATATGAATTGATAACCCACAGAATGGAAGAAATTATTTGTGAGTTGTAAATCTAATAAGGGTCTAGTACTTATAATATAAAGATAATGCTTGCAACTCCAGCATAAAATGACAAAAAACCCAATTTAAAAATGGATAAAGGATTTCAATAGATATTTCTCTGAAGATACACAGATGGCCAAAAGCACTGAAAAAAATGCTCAGCATCATTAGTCACTAGAGAAATACAAATCAATGGGCGGCACCTGTGGCTCAATGAGTAGGGCGTTGGCCCCATATGCCAGAGGTGGCGAGTTCAAACCCAGCCCTGGCCAAAAAACTGCAAAAAAAAAAATACAAATCAAAACCACAAGGAGATACCACTTTACACCCTCTAGGACAGTTAAAATAAAAAAGATGGACAATAACAAGTGTTGAGGATATGGAGAAATTCAAACCTTCTCATATTCCTAGTGGAAATGTAGACTGGTGCAGCTACTTTAGAAGATAATTTAGCAGAAAACTACTAAACATACAGTTACCATATGACCCAGCAATTACACGCCTAGGAATGCATCCAAGAAAATTGAAACACAAGTTCCCCCAAAACCTTGTATGCAAATATTCAAAATAGCGTTATTCACAACAGCCTCCAAGTGGAAACAACTCAAATGTCCATCAGCTGATGAGTGGATAAACAAAATGTGGTATACTCATACAACAGAATATTATTTGTTTATAAAATGAAGTACCATGTATGCTACAATATGGATCAGCCTTGAAAATATTAAGCTAACTGAAAGAAAACAGACATAAGGTTATTGTGTACAATATTGTTATATTGCACAAATCCCTCTATATAGTATATAAAATATCCAAAATAGGCAGAGCTGCAGAGGCAGAAAGTCATTGCCAGGGGGGTAAGTTGGGAGGGGATAGGAAGTGATTACCAACGGATAAGGGATTATTGGGGGGAGGAAGTAAATGTTCTGGAATTAGATAGTGATGATAGATGTACAACCTAGTGAATATACTAAAACCCACTGAATAGTACACATTGAAAGGATGAATTTTATGGTATATGAATTATATCTTTAAAAAGTTACCTTGTAGTACAGACACCAGCCCTGTACTGACACCAGAAACGATGTCACTGAGGATCCATTCCTTTGGCCGATATGCAGGTAACCAAGATGCTATGGGGAACAAAGAGAGGGCAATTCCCTTGGCCTTTTGTGCAGAACAGCTGAAAACATTGAAAACCACAGGTCAGTCAATTAATATCAGTTTTTAAGTTTAGTACTTAATTGTGGGTGGAAAATCTGTAAAGATGATAATAAATTAAAGATTAAATTAGTGATTTTACTCCCACTAACGTTCACCTGTCTGACTATATCTACTGCTCCCTGGACACCACCAAAAGAACAATAACAACAATGGCTGCTTTTCTATAGCCAGAATGTCGACTATTTGTCATCCTCAGCTTAAACTGTGCACTATTTCAATTGAGAATTTGCCCCCGTTCCCATCGGTTAGCTATCTGATTTGGAAAGACTGTGCTGATAGCTGAGATGGCATTCATTTGAGATACTACCTTTCCAGCTCTGGCAGGGAGCAGGAAGTCAGGAAGCCACAGACGCAAAGACTCCCTAGACTATGGGTAGGGCCAGAAAGGAAAACTTGAAAGCTAGAAAATTTAAGAGAAATTGTTTCACTTACTCCTGATGCTAGTACTTGAAGATATATCTTACCTACAACACAGTTTGAGATGATCCAGAAATGTCTTATGATGTCTCTCTCTCTTCTTATGTTCTTCACCAAAATCATTTGCAGAATATATTGGCCTGGCCACAATGTATTGATTCCCAAAAGGTTCGATCATTTTGCTTTCTTTGGGGCTGTGGCAAGTCGAAGACCTTTGGAACTATGTGGCGAACCCTTCTTCTTGCCTTTAGCAGGTTAAAATGCCTGAAACCAAGCAGAGCTTGCTTCTTAAATAACTCAGAGATAATGTGATGCAATTTACAGATGAGTGAGCTCCGAACTGAATGTTACCACCTTTTGAGATCAAAAAAGGCAGGATTAAGGGACCTAGATTGTGTTTTGTGATGGTGATATCACTTTTTACTCCAATGAGCTGGATAAGTAAACAAGAACTCTTATTTTTTAAAAAGGTTGCCACAAAGTAACAAAAATCAACTCCATTTACTGATCAGGGAGTCCACTTTTTACTTGTGAAGTAAGATCTTCTCTTCAATTTTTTTTCCTAGAAACATTTCCAAAGTTATGGCCCCGGAATACTAGGACAGATTAGACTTAAAATCTATTTATTGCTCCTAACTTCAGTCAAGCCTATTGCAATTCACCCATAAGAATTTTTATATCTTATAAAATGCTTTTAATTTGTGAAATTCAAAAATATTATCTGTTTCAGTTATTTTCTTATTGCTTCTGGGAGTCCAATTATTTTACAATGTATAGGTGAAAAAACTGTGGCACAGACTAAATATTATTGGGTTACTTAGTTCCTAAGTGATGAGGTCTTTATAAGGAGAAATCTTGGACAAGTTACTTCACCTCTCTGAGCCTTGTCTGTATAATTGGGATAAAGATACCCAAGTTCCAAGGTGAGTCTGAAGATTAAATGAGGACGTTTTCAAAAGACCTAGCATTGCGCTTGGCACACAGCAGGCATTCCCTAAATGGTAGTTATTACTTTAACTATTAGCATTTTCTGCACAAGATGTTTAATTTTTTATTCTTATCTCCATTCTGTTTCTATTATACTTAAAAAATCAATTTTACGTTTTTATACATGTTACCAACTTAGTCCTCACAATTCTTTCAGGCACTTACTGTTATTATCACTATTATTATTATTTTCTTCTTACAAATGAGAACATAATCACTCACACCCCAGCCCCCAATAAAATCCAAGCACTTTTTGTCAGGTCATACAGCTAGTAAAGTGTCTGAAAAGGATCTGAATTCTCAGACTTCTTTGCTATTTTTTCTATGACATGCAGCTGCTTTATTGTCCAATATGAACATAATTAAAGAACACTCCAGCTAAACTGCTAGCATTTCCCCCGCAATCTTGGTTCTATATTACCACCCATAAAGCCCAAGTTTTGTTCCTTGACTTCAACCGCAGTGATTAATTGAATTCTCTCACACTAGATTGTATCTTGTTACATGGTGATCTCATAGATCTCCAGGGATTTTCAGTGTGTTTGCAGAGCTCAGGTTATAACCAGGAATCAGATTCGGGCCCCTACTGACCTCTCTCTGACCACACATTTCTCTCCCTGAACCAATCCCCCAGCCTCCTCCCCTGACTTCTGTGCCCACAGCACAGTGCTTTTGCTCCACCCTCTGGCTTGACCCCCCCGGAATTCGCGTCCCTTCATCTCAGTTATGACTCTTAGATTCCCCCTTTGCTGTTCCTTCTGAGCTCCCCACACCTTCTCCGAGAGCTGCCCGGCTTCTTCCTTTTTGTCCCTATCTCCTCTTCCATCTCCCAACCCTTAGTTCCAGGGGTCAGATCCCACTAACGAGACAGTACTTCCCATTGTCAGAAGAACTTGTTCCTGAAGTGGAGTTGGCTCGAGCGTTGCTGTGCACAGCATGGCTTTCTGTCCTCTTTCGCTGAGTGCCAACAATATAGCTGGGGCATTAACAATTAAGATCTCCATGGTCAATGACTTCTGACATCCTGGATCTCTAGCAAAGGCTGTCAGGAGTGCCTTTTGAGAACAGCTTTAATCCTACGAGGTATCCAACCTAGCCAAATTGAAGATGAAGGAAACTCAAGGACCATGTATGTTCTGTTCTATCAGATACTGCCATGAACAGGAAAAAAAAAAGATTCTGCTCTTTAGTTGCTTTACTCATGTTTTCATCAAGTTCACAGAACCTATTAGTTCTTTTCCTTAAAATTCTGAAGCTGCTGCTGCTGCTTCTGCTTCTTCTTCTTCTTCTTCTTCTTCTTCTTCTTCTTCTTCTTCTTCTTCTTCTTCTTCTTCTTCTTCTTCTTCTGGTTTTCTCTCTGCTATTTTTTTTCTTGCCTATGACAACGATAGTAGAAATAACTTCATTTGTGTTCAGCGTCCTTCCCTGAGGCTGGCCATGGCTCCCTCACACCTGGAGCTGGATCAGGAACCTAAACTCTGGCCATCCTGCTATGGACTGGAAAGACTGTCTTCACCACACACTCAAGCGCCGCCTACAAGGGGAGTGTTCAAGGGCAGGAATCAGGGCGGCTTAAGAAATCATTCTAGAATTTAGAGAGGCCTTGAGGGTCATATTCCAGTTTTTTTTTTTTTTCCTCTGGAACCCATCCCTGTGTCCAAAAGCTGCTGCCTTATATTCCACAAGTTACAAACAATGTGAGCCCCTGAACCAACCACCCAGATGGCACCTCTGCTGAAGAGACGCTCCAGAGAGTCATAAATTAACTGCATTCTCCATTTCATCATTTCTGAGATTCTTGAGAATGACCTACTTTAGATAGGAATTCAAAGATGATTTTCTTCACTTTTTTTTTTTTAACCTGAACAAATTACTTTTTCCCTAGAAATTTTCAGAAACTTTTTGTTTGTTTGTTTCTGGAATTCCCAAGGCCAGTTTCAAATATTATATTCATATTTAACATATGCTTTTTCTTGTTAATCTTTGTGCCTCAATTCTCTCCAGGTTTCCTGGGGTGCCAGTGACCTTTGGGAGGATTAAAATTCATTTGTAGGGGTTCTTCCTCCTAAAAGCATTAGAACTCTGAGCCTTATTTGTATATATTTCCACTTTCATTTGCTTTCCTATGATGTGCTTTTAAAAATTTCTTCATCCAAAAGATATGTATGTATATATATTATATATAATATAGAGACACACATATACCTATATACAGGGTGGCCATAAAGTTTGTGTGCAATTTAAAATAGCCCATGAACTTTATGGCCACCCAGTATAAGTGCATACCTTGGTACTGTGCCTTAGTCATATGCATTATAGTCCTCTGTTCTTTTTCTTTCTTTTTTTGAGCAGAAAGCAGAAATTTAATCCTAGGATTAATTTCTCAAGTTCAGTTTCTCAATTTAATTATTCTAGTTTATTTTTAATTTGTATTTTATTTATTTTTGAGACAAAATCTCACTCTATTGCCCAGGGTAGAGTTGCCATGGTGTCAAAGTTCACAGCAACCTCAAACTCTTTGACTTGAGCAATCCTCTTGCCTCAGCCTCCCGAGTAGCTGGGATTACAGGTGTGTACCACAATGCCCAGCTAGTTTTTCTCTTTTTAGTTAAGTCAAGCTGGTCTATAACTCTTGAGCTGAAACAATCCACTTGCCTTGGCCTACTATTCTAGTTTATTGTCAACCTTTTGGTATTTCTAAGGATTGCCCTGTATGTACCCTCCTCCCTTACCCCTCTAAGTTCTGCCCGTTTCCAACCTATGGCTTAAGCCCTGAGGTCAACCCCTGGTTTCTAGCTATTTAGGAGCCCCCACTCTGCCTGCCTCATTCCACTGAGAAGCACCTTATGCCCCTGCTCTTTCTACTCAGCCTTCATTTAGTCTGTGTTCTAGTCTTTAAGGGTCTACTCATTTTGCTGGGAAACAACTCATTTGAACCAAGATGCTCACAGGCAATGCTAGGATTGAACTTTAATTAGTGGTCATTTGAAACTGGAGGTGGACAAGAGCACAGAGCATTTCCCAACCCCTCTTCCATCACAATAGGTTCATCTATGCTTGCACAAGGCAGCTCTTAGTGACATTGCCCCTCAATAGCTGTCCGAACTAAGGAGAGTCTTCATGAAGACATTGCCAAAAATGCTATATTGTGCCTAAAATCTGCTGAAAACACACCTCCTTTCATGGATCTCCAAATACCCCTGGACCAGTTAGTGGAAAACTAGAGGTAAGCAGCCCTATTTTGTGAATGAGTCCGTCCTTGGACAGTGGGAAATACAGTGCATCCTGATAACAGTGTTTGGGGGAGAGGGCGATGGAAGAACAAGCAGAACAACGGCTCTCGTGAGCTCCTGGAAGAAGACCGCAATCCACAGCCAGAGACGCACCAGAAGTCCAGGGCATGTGCAGCTCCACATTCTGATTTGTGTCCAGCTGGGTGGAAGCAAGGACAAGACAGCCTCAGAACCGGAGAGGGCCAGAGCGCTGATTAGAAGGGGAGAGGGTCTTAGCCCTGATGTTGGTGAAGAGAGGACAGGAAGGGATCAGAGGCTCGGGCAGGTAATGATTTCCAGTTAAATGCTGCAATTCTTTTGTGTTTCAATCACTTTTGAAACACAGCAGAGTAAGTAATCAATTAAGCTGTCATAGAGGTATACCAGAGCTATTTCTCTGAGAGAAATAAACAGGTCCATTGTTATTTAGAACATGAAAATCCCTCCTGTTTCTCTCTACCATTTAGCGGTCATCAGTTCAAAGCTCTTAGCATTGCACGAACCCTTCCGGATTGTTTTTAAAGCCAGAGTCATTCCTTGGAAAGAGAGAAGCAACTGACACAGGTGTTTGAAACCTCACAAAGTGAGAACCCAGTGGGTGTGGGGCAGTTCCCCCAGACGTCCAAGGCATGATGGCTACAGGAAAATGTTCTTCTTCTTTTTTTTTAGCCAAAAGTGTGTGGATAATTCACACAATTGTAGTTCAGTGTCTATAGTGGGCAAGAACATTTGTCTTGTATGTGTTACTAATTCAAGAAATCTTTTTATGTATTTCATTAAATTTTATAGTGGTCTTATAATGTCTGCTAGGAACTCTGTTTTAACTTCAGTTTGGGCACTAAACTTAATACTATTTTTCATCAGTCCTATTATTGCCTTGTCCATAATCCTGAAAAACGGAGTCAAACCTAATTTAGTTAAGAGGTGCAGCAGAAAAGAGTGACGATTTGGCAACGAAGTAGACCTTGTTTCAAATCCTTGCTTTGCTGTTTCTGAACTGTGTTTGCTACAGGAAAGTCATTCAAGACTTAGTGTTTCCAATGGCCAAGGTGGGGGGCATTGTCTTCCTGGCAGGGCTGGTGTCCAGACTGAAGGTAAAGCATACAAAGACTTCTCAGCCTTCATGTCATGGGTAGCAGCCCCAGGACTGAGTTTCATATTGACTGTTTAAACTGAATTTACAACATGACAGAAGTCAGCGGGACCCTATTAGACAATGTTAGTGCTGCGAACTTTTCTATGACTTCATATTTAAGCTTATCTCCGGGAATACTCATTTTCCATGCTCGTCCCAGTTTATTTTAACATAATTTTGAAGAGATCTACCTATCTAGCCTTCCTAGCCTGGCATACGAGGCCCTTCACCTTTCGGTTCTGGCCTATCCCACAAGCTTCTTTCACTCCTTTACAGTTCTAGCTGGTTTTTAACACATCCTAATATTTAACATCTCCTGTCTTAGCACACATTGTTTCCTTTATCTATGCTCTTCTCCAACACTTGGTAAGTTCCAAATCATTCCTATAAATACTCAGTCGTCCCTGACCGTTCATTCCTTTCTTTATTCCTTCAACAAAACATTTATCGGCCTATTGTTTGTGGGGAACTCAGTTCCTAATGCAGTTGTCCACGATAAGAAAATGCTCTAAAGCCTTCAAGGAGTCCCCCAGATAGAGTTAATCATTTCCTTCTTGAGCACCTTGCACATACTTCTATTCCATACCATATGGTGTGGCCCTTTTTGGTTTATGTTTCTCTTCCCCCCAAGACTGAGTTTCCCAAGGGTAAGGCCCAAATCTTAATCATTATCCCCCACCTTTGAACCAGTTCTGTAACATAGTAGAAAGTTTGTTGAAATAAACTGAACTATTAGTAAAAAGGTGTATAAATGATGTAGTCCTGGACTCCCTGGTTTACACGCACAAGAGAAGAACCCAAATTGAAAGGAGGAAGCGGGGGTGGGTTGTGGCTGAGGAAAGTTTCATGAAAGAACCTGGGGTCTGGAGTTGGACCCTGGAGAACAGATGTGGAGGGGAGGGGTGGTGAGAAAGCAGCGCATAGTGAGCAAATCACGTTCAAAGGGTAGTGACAGATGCGAAAACTGAAACAGAAGCCCTTCGGAGCCAGAAAGACTGAGCCGGTAGAAATGTTGGGGTGTGCCAGGGCAAGGCGTTTCAGAGCCAGTGGGCTCAGAGGAGAATGAAGGAAGCCCCTGGCCATTTCTTTAAGGCTTTGAGATGTTCTAAGCTCTTTCACTCTTTCTTCTTGAACCTTACCTTGTGAAGGAGCCAGAGAAGCAAGGCTTCATCAGCTTACAAAGGAAGAAACTGAAGCGTGGGAAGGTCAGTGACTTTCTCCAGTGTCTAGGTGGCAGGTGACAAAGCCAGGAGGAGAAGCCTAATGAACACCCAGCTCTTTCTACTTCATGTTCTTCTTTGCTCCTTTCTGACATGTTGATGTGGGGGCTGTCCCATCAGAACTTATCCCCGAGGGACACAAGGCAAGGAACAGAGCTGCTGGCAGGACACCTTCACGGTCCTTGTCCCTGAGCCTACGAGCGCCACACCCCAACCCTACTCTCAACAGCACACGCACAGTGTGAACCTGGGTGGCCTGGGGCTCCATTTCCTTGGGGTGATAGGGTTCAGTCTCCCCTCTGTTCCACAATCAAGCGAAACGGAGGCTAGAAGAGGCTCTTCTTTTCTCTTTGTTTAGAGAATCAAAGACCTTTATTATGGAGAAGAACTAGACTATGTTATTTTTTTATTTTTTATTTTTTTTAAATATTTGTTTTTTTATTGTTGTTGTTGCAGTTTTGGCCAGGGCCAGGTTTGAACCCGCTACCTCCGATATATGGGGCTGGCACCCTACTCCTTGAGCCACAGGCGCCATCCTAGACTATGTTATTACTTGTTTATTCCAGTAATTAAAAAATATCCCTTCTCATTTTGTGAACAGTTTTGTTCCTTAGTTGAAAAAGAACTACTTACTTGTGTTAATACATGAATTTATTTATATACTTACATATTCATTTATTCAGAGGGAGGAAGCAAAATGTGTATTAACCCATTATAAACTGCCTGCTTCTGAAATTGAATAGTTGCTTCTTAATTGCTCAGTAGGAATGGTCTTTCTGTGACCAACTTTTATGACAAATTTGCTTTGGAAAAGAGAGTTATTCATTTTATCATAAGGACATTTATACTAGATTGTTTAACAAAGCTTTATTTATTTATTTTGAGACAGAGCCTCAAGTTGTCATCCTGGGTAGAGTGCAGTGGCATCACAGCTCACAGCAACCTCCAACTCCTGGGCTTAAACGAGTCTCTTGCCTCAGTCTCCCAAGTAGCCGGGACTACAGGTGCCCGCCACAATGTCCGGGTATTTTTTCGTTGTAGTTGTCATCATTGTTTGGCAGACCTGGGCTGGATTCAAACCCACCAGCTATGATGTACGTGGCTGGCACCTTAGCCACTTGAGCTACAGGTGCTGAGCCAATCATAGCTCAATTTATAATTGCCAAGATGTGGAAACAACCTAAATGCTCATCCTCATCAACCCAGGAATGGATTAACAAGCTGTAATATACGTATGCCATGGAATACCATTCAGCCATAAACAGGTGGAGAATTTACATCTTTTGTATTAACCAGCACATTCTTCTTAGTAAGGTATCCCAATAATGGAAAAGTAAGTGTCCCATGTACTCAATAATAATATGAGGCCAGTAGATGAACCAATATACTCCCAAGTCAGAGCAAAACAGTTCAATGAACCAATATACACCCAAGTCAGAGCAAAACAGTTCAATGAACCAATATACACCCAAGTCAGAGCAAAACAGTTCAATTCTAGTTGGGGGGCAGGGAGGACGAGGGGGGGGAGCCAGGGGAGGAGGCAGAGGGATTGGTATGCTGGCAATTAATGGGCACAATGTTAGGGTGTAGGGCACACCTAACACTGAATAACTTGAAGCAATTGGAATTTGTCCTTAAAGACGCACCAATTCAAGATCGAGGCTATAAAACTCTCAGATTTGGGGAAAACTATGCAGTGAGTTCAAACCCAAATCCATTCACAGAGAGTTCTAGGAACAGGTTACAAACTCAGAATATAACTCGAGTTTAGTCAGTCAGCAGACAGTGTCCACAGGAAAACAGGCCCATGAAAACAGTGATTGCCTCAAAACTTCTGGTCAGGCTGTTCCCGTTACAGAACTTGCAAGGAGTCAGGTACAAGATAAACCCTACAGAGGTACTGACCGTGGGAAGTCATTTAGCTGTAACGCACACCTCACAGAGCACAAAGGATTCCTACAGGAGAGGGACCTTGGTGTGTAAAGAGTGTGGTAAAGTCTTCAGCCAGAACTCTTCCTCATTCAACATGGGAGAATCCACACAGGACACGAGCCCTACAAGTGTGCCAAAGGTGGGGAATCTAGGGACTCTCCCTAACAAATACAAACATTGTAACCTAGTTGTTTCTACCCTCACATGAACTTGAAAAAAATAAAAGGGAGTTATTTAGTCCAATGATTTAATAAATTATTTCTTAGTTGCATATACAAGGAATGTTGCATAATCTTTTCCTGACTTTTGTGAATAGAGTTGGTAATGTATGGGATAAGTACTTCTGTATGATAGTATATGTCACAGTATGTTATATTTTATATTATTCTATACTACTTGTGGCGCAGGGCGCTCTGCTACTTTGCAGTGGCAGTTTTTTCCTGCTGATCCCTCCTCCCTTTCCACCGTCTATCCTTCTTGCTCTGATTATCTTTTCTCCTTCCTTTTCCCTTCGCCTTTTCGCCTTATAAAGTCTGAGGTGTTTGGCACATAAATCCATCACATTTGGACTCTGGACCAGATGACCTTTCTTTCCTTCCTTTTTTTTTTTTTTCCAGAGCGATGCAGTCTCATTACGTTGCCTAGGCTGGCCTCGAACTCCTGGGCTCAAGCAATCCCCTGCCTCAGCCTCTCAAGTAGCTGGGACTGCAGGATGTGTCACTGTGCCTGGCTAGGACCAGAGGACTTTTCTGAGTCCTTTCTAACAGATGATTCTATGTCCTGGAGAAACTCTTTTCTAAAAACTTGCTTCGTTTGCGAGCCTTCAGAGCGGATGTTCTACCTAGAAGGTCAAATCTGGGTAGAGAATTGAAGGACTTATCTTAATAATTAAGACAAGAACCAGTGCTTGCCTTGAAAGAGCTATTTACACCTTAACAACACCTGTAGCCATTTACTTGGTAAATTAAAGGCTACTCAAATATTTAATGCATGCTGCTAGTGCTCTAGATACACGCACATTGCCTTTTAGTGGAATCAATCAAAATATTCATGCTCATGAAATAAACTCAAGAACATAAGAGTAATTTCTAAGTAGACTTTGATCAGAAAAAAAAATACCATTTTCAAAAAATAGACAACCCGTTTGAATAAAATGATGATAAATTTGGTTCCTACCTGAAACACACTCAAGCGAGGAGCTTCAGCAACAGTGGAAAATTGTTGAGATAAAGTATCCCTGTTCTTAGAGACAGTGCCCATCCACTCAGCTGGCTCTGTGTGCGTCCATATGTGTGGGGATGTCTATATATAGGTTATGCAGGGCAGTGGACACATTGCCTTTCTGTCAGCTTTAATAATTAACTTTCATTAACTTTTACAACAATGAAAAGACGGCAATGTGGTCTTGACCTTTGAGACTTCGATCTGCACAAGTGATGATGACAACAGCTTCCTCAAGTTCCTTGTGAGATTAAACCACCCAGTGCATTTGTAAGATATGGATTTCATTGGTTTGAAGAGATTTGCCTGGCAGATGTGCACGTGAAAGGAAAAAGGAAAAAAAATGGAATCAAAACAATCTTTGCAAGGGTTATTTCCCTGCCGCGTTACCTCCCAGGTGACATGGGAGTCAGTGGTGTTGTTTCTTGGCTGATGACACCGTGGAACTCTCAGGGGCTGTGAAAGGGTGGTGCGCAGGTTAACTCCCGGATTGATACAGGCCCTTGCTAGGAATGCCGTCCCAACTCCGCGCCGCAGGCCTCTATTTGTGCTGCAGTTTCTGCCCGTACCTCTGCTCTGCTCATGAGAGGTAAACCCTACATTGTTAAAGGCCACGGATGCTTTCAATTCTCATCTTATGTAGTCTCTTAGCCTTTGACCCTGCAAACTACTCTTCCTTGAAATCCTCTGTTTTTTAAATGTTAAAAAAAATTTTTTAGTGCATTTTTCTTTTTCCCTCACACATCTTTGCCAACTCTCCCTCTATCTAGCCCTTTCTCAAGGTTCTGTCCTGGACTCTCTTTTTCGCTCTCTCTACTCTCTTACCCTACAAAAGCGACCCAAGGCTCCTAGCCTCATACGGATTTCCAGCTGCAGCCTCTAGATTCACAGAGTTAACTGCCAGTCCCTCTGCCTGGTTGCCCCGCGGGCATCACAAATGCAACACAGCGGCTCGGCGCCTGTGGCTCAGCGGGCTAAGGCGCCAGCCACATACACCTGAGCTGGCGGGTTCGAATCCAGCCCGGGCCCGCCAAACAACAATGATGGCTGCAACCAAAAAAAAAAAAAATGGCCGGGCATTGTGGCGGGCACCTGTAGTCCCAGCTACTTGGGAGGCAGAGGCAGGAGACTCGCTTGAGCCCAGGAATTGGAGGTTGCTGTGAGCCGCGATGCCACAGCACTGTATCCAGGGTGACAGCTTGAGGCTCTGTCTCACAAAAACAAAAACAAAAACAAAAACAAATGCAACACAGCTCAGTCTGAACTCGATCTTGTCTCCCAAATCTGCCCCATCTCTAGTCTTCCTCATATCAGTACAGAATGCTCCCCTGTGCTCGTGTCAAAAACCTGGGAACCGTCCTGACGCTTGCCCTCACAACCATTTTCCCCACCAGCAGCCAATCCATCACCAGGTCCTGTTGAGTCTGCCTCCAAAACACATCACTAAGCCATCACTTTCTTTCCTGTCACTCTCCCCTTCTTACCAGGGCCACCTGCTGCACCTCCTGCTTCCTGTCCAGCCCTCCGGGTCTCTGCCACCCAGTAGCCGGGAAGAGGACACTGGTCCTCTTCATGGGCTAACAGGCCTCCAAAGTCTTGCCTGATCTGCCCCTGCCCATCTCTCCAGCCTTGTCTGGCCCTGCCGTCACCTTTGCTTTCTCCAGCACAGTGGAGAAATCTGGCAGCTCCTCGCAGACATCGTTACTCTCCCTCCCTCTCTTTCTGGCTGTCGACTAGCTTCAAGGTCACTTCCTCAGAGAGAACACCTCTGACTTCCCAGTCTCAGGGAGCCTCCAAGCCACTCATCGCGTCCTATACTTGGTTTGTAATCCCTTGGTTGATTTACATGCACTTTAAAGAAAAAATAGCATCATAATTGAAAAATACTCAATTATTTACTTGGATAATGTTTGGCTTCCTCATTAGAATGAAAGCTCCTTGCAGATAAGGACCTTGACTGTCTTATTCACTATTGTGCCTAGAGAGAAACTCTCACAGAACAGCCACTCAATAAATACTGGTTGAATGACAGTTTTTCTTTTTTGAGACAGAGTCTCACTATGGCACCCTCGATAGAGTGCTGTGGCATCACAGCTCACAGCAACCTCAAACTCTTGGGCTTAAGTGATTCTGTTACCTCAGCCTCCCAAATAGCTGGGACCATAGGCGCCCGCCACAACTCCCAGCTGTTTTTGTTGTTGTTGTTGCAGTTGTCATTGTTGTTTAGCTGGCACAGGCTGGGTTTGAATCTACCAGCCTTGGTGTATGTGGCTGGCGCCCTACCCGTTGAGCCATAGATGCTGCCAAATAAACTATAGTTTATATGATACAATTCCAAGAGAATTTGGACAGGTCACTGGAGTTTGTTCTAAATTAATCTAACCTGTGTTTTTAATCCGGATCATACATGTGCTGTGTAATTAAATTAGCTGTGGTGTCATTTATGTCATACCTTTCTTGATAATAGCTAATTTTAATTGAGTGTATACCTTGGACCAGGGACTGTACAGTGTATTTTGTTAGGTTTAGCCCATTTAATCTTTACAAGAACCATATATAGCATAGTATTTTTATTTCTTTTACAAATGAGTACTTTGAAATTTGTTCTGAGTGGTGGAGCTAATTAGAATCTAGGAAGCCTAACTTTAATTGTCTTGTCTGTTTTTTTTTTTTTTTTTTTTTGAGACAGGGTCTCTCTCTGTCACCTGAGCTAGAATGTGGTGGCATTATCATAGCTCACTGCCACCTCTAGCTCCTGGGGTCAAGTGGTCCTTTTGCCAGAGCCTCCCAAGTAGCTAGGACTATAGGTGCACTTTGCCCAGCTACATTTTTTATTTTTCCTGTGGTGAAAATGTTACTGTTGCTCAGGATGGTCTCAAACTCCTGGACTCAAGCAATACTCCTACTTCAGCCTCCCAAAGTGTTAGGATTATAGGTGCGAACCACTGTGCTTGGTCTTAATCATCATGTCCTTAACTGTCAAAAACTGTTGTCCTCAACTGTCCAAACTTGATTATTTTAACAAACATATAGCACATTTATTCAGAACCACTGTGCATTGATTAAATTGTGTGTTTACGTTTGGTAGCTGAAAGAACTAGAAAATGTTTCATGTAACAGTAGAGTCTCAATCGGATAAAAGCTTAATAACTAGAATCTATAGAGAATTCAAATTAAGCAACAAAAAAGAGCCACCCATCCCTTATAGCAATGGCAAATGAGATGAATAGAACCTTCTCCAAAGAAGACAAACGAATGGCTAACAACATATGAAAAAAATGCTTATCAACACTTATTATCAGAGAAATGCAAATCAAAACCACCCTGAGATGTCACCTAACCCCAGTGAGAATGGCCCACATCACAAAATCTCAAAACTGCAGATGCTGGCGTGGATGTGGAGAGAAGGGAGCACTTTTATACTGGTGGGACTGCAAACTGATACAAGCTTTTTGGAAGGAAGTATGAAAAATCCTCAAAGAACTCAAGCTACACCTCCCATTTGATCCTGCAATCCCATTACTGGGCATCTACCGAGAAGAAAAGAAATAAGTTTATCATAAGGACATTTGCACTAGACTATTTATTTACAATCACCAAATTGTAGAAACAACCTGCCCGCCAACCCAGGAATGGATGAACAAGCTGTGGTATATGTACACCATGGAATACTATTCAGCCATAAAAAGGATGGTGACTTTGCAACTTTTGTATTAAACTGGATGGAGGCAGGACATATTCTTTTTAGTAAAGAATCACAGGAATGGAGAAGCAAGAATCCAATGTACTCAATTCTGATATGAGGGCAATTGATGCTAGTACATGGTGGGGATTGGAGGAATGCGGGAGTGGAGAGAGGGGAGAAGGGAGGGGGATGAGGGGTCACGGTGTGTGACACACCTCGTGGGGGTGGGACACAATTATAAGAGGGACTTTACTTAACAAATGCAAGCAGTGTAACCTGGTTCTCTGTACCCTCAGTGATTCCCCAACAATAAACATAAAATAAAATAAAATAAAAGCAAAACCCTAGAATTCTAGCAAAGTACCTAGAATTTGCAGAAGTATTTCTGCTCTGCCTGCTGATGCCAGATTAAGTGAATAAATCAGATTAAAGTTACTTATTGCTTGGGAGAACATCCTAACGAAAAAAAAAAGGTAGAGTCTCAGAACCATTGATCAGATTAAAATGATTCATAGTAGAACAAATAAGAGATTTTTGCAAGACTGATGAATAAAAGCTGAACAAAGCAAATGCAATAAAAAGAAAGATATCATTGTTAAAGCAACAAAAGCTGCAAAGGAGTAGACTTATGTATATAGTAGGAATAAATCCTATCGAAAGATACATAAAAAGTATTTGGGGAAATTTATAGAACATCATTGAGGGATAAAAAGCCCCTTAGGAAATTATAAAGACATATTTCTTCATGGATGTGAGGGCTCAATATCATAAAGATGATTTCTTCAAATTAATCTATTACTTAAATGCTATTACATTTAAATCTCCAAGTTTTTTTTTCATAGAACCAGACAAACTTGTCCTAAGACTTGCACAAAGGGCCAAGAAAAGTCAAGACAATTTTTCATTGCTACATAATGCTTGTACATATTTTTGAGATACATGTGATTTTTTGAAATATGCATATGCTATGTAGTGATCAAATCAGGGTAATTGTGATGTTCATCACCTCAAACATTTATTATTTTGTGTTGGGATCATTCCAAATCTTCTCTTCTAACTATTTTCTTCTATTGTATAAATGCATAATGAATTATTGTTAGCTACAGTTTCCCTACTATGCTATCAAACACTAGAACTTTTTTCTTCTGTCTAACTATATGTTTCTACCCATTAACCAACTTCTTTCTATAACCCCTCTACCCTCTTCCTGGCCTCTGACAACCATTGAATCTACTCTCTACCTCCATGAGATCCACTTTTTTAGCTTCAACATATGAGTCAACAACTTTGAAGAAGAAAAAATGGAGAGACTTACTCTGCCAGACATAAAGATTATTATCAAGCTATTGTAATTACAACAGTGCTATGTTTGTGCTATGGGAGATAAACATTCTGAGTGTAATAGAATGAAAGGCCCAGAAACATACATTGAAACTTGAGGCTGGATATGGTAGCTCACACCTGTAGTTCCAGCACTTTGGGAGGTCAAGATGGGAGGATCACTTGAGGCCAGGAGTTTGAGAACAGCCTGGGCCACACAGCGAGATTCCATCTTTACAAAAAATAAGAGAAAAAAATCTAGTCAGACACAATGATTCATACCTATAGTCCCAACTACATGGGAGTCGGACATAGCAGGATCACTGGGGCCCAGGATTCAAGATGACTGCCGTGAGCTGTGATTGTGCCACTGCATGACAACAGAGACTCCATCTCAAAAGAAAAAATACAGGAAACTTGCTATGTGATAGAAGTTACATGGATGGCAGTAGGGAAAGGATGAGATATTCAAACAAAGGTGCTGACACAACTGTCTATCCATGTAGATCAAATAAAATTTAGGTCTCTATTTGATAGCAGGCACACACAATTTTTTTCCTATTGATTAAAGACTTAAATATAAAAAATAACATTTTAAACTTTTGGAAGAATAAAAAGACCACTATAGCCTTGGAATAAAAATATTTCCTAAGTCACAGAAATGTGCACATAATAAAGGAAAAGATCGATAAATTCAACTTTATTAAAATTAAAACACAAAAGGCATTGTAACAAGAGTGAAGATAAGCTCCAGGCTGGACAAGATATTTGCCCAGCTAAGTCTTACAAAGGACTAATATTCAGAAGCTATAAAGAACGCCTACAAATCAATAAGACAAAAGGCAAAATTCACAGAAAATTTGCAGTGCCAATTAACATATGAAAAGATAAGGGAGGTGCCTGTGGCTCAGTGAGTAGGGCGCCGACCCCAGACCCCATGTTCCAAGGGTAGCAGATTCGAACCCGGCCCTGGCCAAACTGCAACAACAGATGAAAAGATGTTCAACTTCACTATTAATCAGGGAAAAGTAAATTAAAACTACAATGTCACACCCACCAGCAGCCGAGTGTAACAGCTTTGGTGGGTCTTGAAGCTTATGCAATATGTGGATCTCTGTATAAGACAAAGAATACAAAATTTCAAATGTAAAATTAGTTACAGGGCCTTTGAAGAAGCCTATGCAAATGGAAGGGCTCTGAAGTTTAGACTTCAAGATGAATCTGTTTTTGCCTATCAGCTGGAAAAAATGAAATGTCTGGGAACAGCAACTGTCACAAAGGGTGTGGAGCAGCAGAAACTCTTATCCTGCCCTGGTGAGTGTGTAAACCGGGGCAGTCATTTTCAAGAGCAGCATGGCACTATCTTGTCAAGTTGAAGATACATATCTTCTAAGACGTGGCAAATCC
>CAUYRH010064512.1:0-27539 GCA_963574655.1 Perodicticus potto
GAATCATAGAACAGATCAATAAATCAAAAAGTTGGTTTTTTGAAAAGGTCAATAAAATAGATGAACCTTTAGCTAAACTAATCAGGAATAAAAGAGTAAAATCTCTAATTTCATCAATCAGAAATGCTAAAGACGAAATAAACAACAATGACAACTGCAACAAAAAAGAGCCAGGCATTGTGGCGGGTGCCTGTAGTCCCAGCCACTTAGGAGGCTGAGGAAAGAGACTCTCTTAAGACCAAGAGTTGGAGGTTGCTGTGAGCTGTGATGCCACGGCACTCTACTGAGGGCGACATAGTGAGACTGTGTCTCAAGGAAAAAAAATTCAAATCCTCATCCTTGTGGAATTTACATTCTGGTTTCAGGCAGAGAGCAGACAAAGGAATACATGAGGAATACGTGGTATAGGATGTTGTATTAAGTACTATAGGGAAGAAGCAGGGAGGAAGACTCAGCTGGTAGGGAGAGGAGTTTTAAAATTTGAGAGTGGTCAGGCAGGAACTCACTGAGGTGACACTTGAGTAAAGATCTAAAGGAGCTGAGAGTGAGCCTTGCAGAACAGGAGGCAACCACCTCACAAAGATGAACAGCCAGTGCTCCGAAGTAGAGTGTGTCAGATGTGTCTGAAGAGCAATAGGAGGGCCTATAAAATGGGGAGCAAGTTTCTCTGTTCATCCAGTGCAAAGTATGTATTAAAGACCTTTCCTCCTAAACACAGTCAGCAATTCACAGGTTCTACAGTCTTTTATCTGCAATTCTAAAATGTAAAAAGCTTAAAAAACCAAGTGGTTTTGTGTTTCCTGCCAAAAGTCATGTGGCATCAAAACCATATCTAAACAGGCATAAACCTTTCTATTTATAGTCTTTATCCTACTTTACTAAAAATGTTCTTATTTCTGCAGAGATACTAGTAAGTTGGATTATTGGGAGCTAGCACAGGCCCTGCTGAGGTGGTACATGTGGCATGTTATCATCTAAATGCCAAAAAAACATGAAACTCACTGGGCAATAAGGGATTATCTTGAGTTTATGAGACTTCTCAAAAACAGGGTAGATAGTGAAATTCTTTCCTTCTACAACAACAGTTGTAGATTCACCTCTGGAGATTAGTGTTCCAGTGACTAAATGTTCACTATAATAAAAGGGAAAAGTTCAAATTCTTGCATTTTCTTTTTATTACAGGTTTCTGGGCAAAAGGGGGGGTGGTGAACCATACATACTGGCTCTGTTATCATTTGGATGACTTCATAGAAACTTGCTTTAAGAAGTGTATTTTCGTTCCTCATTTGGGGTTGACAGAGTGTATATAGCATGGTTAAAGCTTCAGTGGAATTTTCTTTCAGACTAAACTAATATTTCAGAGGACAGTTAAACACGGGTATAGCTTCGTAAATACAAATATGTTTAACAGTGACACTGTATAATGTCTATGTGGGATTAAAACAGACTTAATTTGAAGATAGGATAAGTCATCCATTCTCATAAATTCTTTTTGGTGTCCCATTATTTTGGGTCTAACTTACTATATATTACTATTGACACATGTGAGAACGACGATTTAGTATTACACAGGCCAACCTCAGTTACTTCCCAAATAGAAAATGTTATAATTTTTAACTGAATTTACTGAGAAAATTGGTAAGGTTTGTGCTTCTGTGTTTTGGCAAAGATAATTAAAAATAACAGTAGGTTATGGTTTTCCCTTTCTCCCCACACTTCTCCAACTTATTTGTTGTTATAACATAAGAGGAAGGGCTAATAAAATAAATAAGATTATATAGTTTGTAATTGCTTCTTTTCATTATTCCAAGTTAAGAACGCCTCAGATATTAAGAAAATCCTCCATGTTACAGTCCAGAATGACTGGCAATTTACAGTGTCCTTAAGCTGAAGAACATATTTAGCATTCTTAACTTTTATTTTTTTTAAACTAATTAAACATCTAAAACTGCTCAAAAACATTAAATTTTCAAAACAAAAGTAACCTAACCAATAATGAGCAAAGGCAATAATATGAATAGTAATTCGGTTGTTTATAAGCTCTTTATGTTTTGAGGTGGGCATTGCTATGAGAACTTGTCTGAGTTTCTGCTTTAAAAAGTAGGAGTATGATATATCAAAGAGATTTATGTACATCTAAGATACATGAGATTGATATGATTTTGCTTCTTAGGGATAAAAAAACAACAACATGTGTTCTATTATCTATAAATGAACACTTTATTATCAAATAGTTCAACATCAGAATAAGATTTCTAATTCCAAAAAAGGTTTTCTTTACATAACATTATACACATTGTGAGAGAGAGATTGGAAGACTCTGACACTACATCCCGTTCCATGTTCTCTTGTGCAATTGGGTAACTTTTTTTGATCTAAGAAGTATAAATTTATCTCATTTTTGTTAGTGTTGTCCATGAAATGTGGTATTAGTTCCTTTTCAGTAGTGCTTCATAATTATACCAGCGCCAGGTTTAGAGAACCTGTTTTATAGTGACATGAAAGTCAACCACAAGAAAAACACATAATCATTTTTATTTATGGAGGCAAATCCCTCTTAACACAAAGGACCTTATATAATTACGTAAGGCAGATCAACCCAGGAATCTCATTCAATGACAGTACTTCCTATTTAACAATCCCATGTGAGAAATGAATGCCTCAGAGTAAATAAATTAAAATTAGCCCTTGGGTCTTCAACAATTTAATTGCGGAGGCCTTCCGTGAATTCTAATTAATGCTCTAAATTAGCCACTGTTTCTCCGAACAGTGTACCAGAAGAATACGAACCTCAATAATTGCAAGCTGTTTTAAATTTATACTGTGCAAGTTATTCCTTCATCTGGTATTCCATGAATAAAGCTCTCAGGATATGTTATAATAAATCAGTTGAGCACTTACCATGTGCAAGGCACTACGCTAGATGCTGAAATGTGGTAAGGACAGCGTTCCCTATCTAGCTGTCTATGTGATATCGGCGATCTGAATAATGGAACACATGGGCCAGAATAGCATATACTGAGACCAGTGTACCCAAGGCATCCAATTTAAGTGACTCAAAAGAGGAAATGGTAAATATAATAAGATACTTTAATTTTTTCCTAGACCTTAGTCACATTTGATCAGCACATTTGATGCTTTCTACGTCACTTCGGATTTAGGCAGATAAAGACGACTCACCACCACCCTTCTATTGACAGATATAAGTATTCAGCCAAATTGTAGCTCATTGCACATACTATTAATTACAGAGAAGTTATTCATTTCTGGCTTTTGCAGGGGAAACAGGAAGGTTCAAAAACTCCTTTCCTTATAGGTAGGATCAATTTTTAAAGGCTCCAACTCTGCTTGCTTTGCTGATGAAGTTCTTTAAGAGGTCATGGTCCATTTCTGCAAAGCCTGATGTCTGTGTTACTACCGTCAGATGATTTATGCAAAACCTGAAGCAGAATTCTTCTAAATCCTAGAAACAACAACAAAAGTCATTTAAAAAATTCATATTTCCTGATGCAATGCAACATACCGATAACATGAAAATTCCTCAAACAAGTTAACAGGACTTGACAGCCAGAAGAAAATGTTGGTACAGCAATAAAGAATACTTATAAAGATTATAGAACTAATATGAATCCACACGTGTAAAAATTGAAATTAGACAGTAAAATGTTCAAGTTCCTCCACACCAACCAATGTGAAGTATCTCACCTGTTTCTTCCCAGAGACAGACACCCAAGTATGTGAATTCTTTTGCACCTTTTCACCTAGTGGCAGTACTTGTATTGTGCATTCCACCTTCAGTATTTGTTAAAAAGTCCTACCCTCCTCTTTTATATTTATATTGGACGCTTTAAATATTTCTACTTAAGAAGAGCCTGTAGGAGAAAGGGTAAGCTATAAAAAAATAATAACGCTAAGAACTGCTTCTCTTAAGTAATTGCTTTGCCATTGCTTTTTTTCCTTTGCAAGAAGACAAAGGATAGGATGGACGGACTTTTTTCACAGTACACACACCTTCAGTCATCTTTTGCCCTGGGCTAGAGTGCTCGGGCACAGCTCGCAGCAACCTCAAACTCCTGGGCTCAGGTGATCCTCTTGCCTCAGCCTCCTGAGTAGCTGCCACTATGCCCAGCTAATTTTTAGTACAGAGAGGGTCTCACTCTTGCTCTGGCTGGTCTCAAACTCCTAAACTCAACCAATCCACCTGCCATGCCCTCCCAGAGTGCTAGGATTACAGGCCTGAGCCACCACACCCAGCCCACCTTCAGAAATCTTAATGGAAAAAATTCTCTGAAGAAATCATAACTGTGAAGGCTCTGGCAAAAGAAGCCTGGGCAGACGGGTGTTTTCTGGCTTGCTGTGATGTACTCTGGGCCAAAGAATAACCCTGTAGGAATTCCCTTGACTAGAACTGCAAACTTGAGAATCAGAATGAAGGTGACCAGATGCTTTTTCTGCCCCAGGGAAAGGTGAGGCAAACCTGCCGAGACCTCTGTTATGCCTCAGACCCCAGGGCCTGCATTGTGCTACCGGCCGCCCCAGGACCAGACGCTGCCAGGTAGAGGTCAATTTTTAAAGTTTCATCTCTGTGTCACTAGAAATAATTTATAAAAATATAAAGCCCCAGAGAATTTCCAAGTAATTACATATGCACATTGTACATTATTTTCTTCTTTAAACATATAAATTATAACAAATGCTAAAAATGAAAAAAATCTACTGAAAAATTAGCAATACACATAGCTATGCCAGGGCATATGCAAACCTATAGTACATTTCCTCTTAAGAAAAGAAACCTGAAAAATGTGTTTATCTCACCCCTGGACACAGCAGGGCAGGCTGCTAAGGTCACACCAGCCATGTGACACATCTCAGTCCCAGGTAAGCCCTCAGTGATGAAAACAAGGACATCGCACACACCTGTCTGATACCTTGGCATGTTACCATACACATACATGAAAATGTGCTTCATTAATGTATGTTGAACATCTCAGTATCCATTTACAATTAAGTGCTCTTGCTTAGATTTTTAGAAATGACATTTTTGCCCACAGCAGATGAAAGTGAAACAAGACAGATTTCTTCGGCTGAATTCTGCAAAGAGGAATGAAAAATTTCATACCTACACCACACGTGCTAACGTGCGTCTGGAGTCACGTGGCTAGGCAGTCTGAAATCCTATAGACGTGAACAGCTTCAGTAAGACTGCTAATGAATGGGAGAACAAAAGGACCCCCGGGTCCCCCTGGGATCCACCTTCCTTTCCTGTTTCACTGAGAAAAGAGAATTACTCGGAAGAACCTTCACGTGCGCTTCCCACCATATCTCCTCGCCTGTAGGACTCTCCTCTCTGGACAAGCAGTCTGTGACTCTCCTGGGGGCCTGTAGACTCTCCTCTCGGGACAAGCAGTCTGTGACTCTGTAAGGCAGGTCCCCCATCTTTGGCGCTAGATCCTGTTGCTCCTCCTACTCAGGGACCCACTCTAGGAACTGTGCCTGCATCACTACCTTGTTCTCCTTCACCAGATCGTTTGTATCACTAGACAAACATACTTCAATTTCTTTCACCTTAAAAAAGCAAAAAATGTGCTTTACCTCAATGCCCCTTCAATCTCTCCTTCTGCCTTCACAATAAAGTATCAGAAGATGTTGTCTCCGGTCCCATCTTCAATTCCCCTACTGAAACTGCCGGCCAGGGTCACCCGTGGTGCTCTAGTCCTCAGGGCTCCCCTGGCCTGCTCAGCAGTATCTGCTGGGGTCCAGGACTTCTTCCTTCCTGAAATGCTTTCTTTCCTAGCTCCCAGGACAGTTTTCTGGCCTTCTCTTCCCTCACTGCTTTTAGTCTCCTTTGCTACTGTCCCCTTATTGCCTTAGTCTCTGAGTACTGAGTGCCCAGAACTTAATCCTCGAATCCATGTACTACGTTGTCTTAGTCTCCGGGCTTTAACTATGGTTAAGTATCCTCCTAAACTCTGGAGTTGCTTTTGCAATTTGCTTATTACACATTTTCATTTGGACATTTAATAGACACCACATACTTAACATAATCAAAAGCAAATTTTTTATATTTCCCCCCAAACACTCTCTTCCCACTCTTCTCTATCTCAAGAAATGCCAATTGTTTTTCTTGAGACAGAGTCTCACTTTTTTGCCCTGGTAAACTGCTTCTGTAGCATCGCAGCTCACAGCAACCTCAAACTCTTGGTCTCAAGAGATTCTCTTGCCTTGGCCTCCCCAGTTGCTGGGACTACAGGCGCCAACAACAATGTCTGGCTATTTTTAAAGTCAGGGTCTCACTTTTGCTCAGTCTGGTGTCAAACTCTTGAGCTCAAGCAATCCACCCACCTCGGCCTCCCAGAATGCTAGGATTACAGGGGTGAGCCAAAGCGCCCAGCATTTAAATACTAATTTCATCCTTTCAGTTGCAGATACACAAAACCTTAAAGTCACTTTTTTTCCTCCCCTTCTCCCCAAGTCTGATCATCAGCAAATCCTATTGGCTGTACTTTCAAAATACAGTGGAATCGCTATAAGTTGACCACCCAAGGGACTGTAAAAAACTGGTCAACATACAGAGGTTGTCAATGCAAGGAATTAGGCCTCCTGTACTGACACAGACATGTGATGCATGTCAGGTCTATGGCTTAAGGAGGTCATCAATGTAGGGAGATGGTCAACTATAAAGGTTCTACTAGTATATATTCAAAATCCAACCACAACTAATAGCTTGGACCAACTCACCATCATCACCTACTGGACTGCACTACCTCCTAACCAAAGGTCATCTGTGCCCTACATGTTATTCTCAACACAGCAGCCAGTGATGACCTTCACTGCCAGTCAGTCCTGTGTGCGTCCCTCCCCTGGCCTCACCTACCTTAGAGCTGGGATTCCTGAAGACTGCCCCGTCTGCCTCCCCATAACGTCTCCCTGCCTTCATCTGCTCCTCCCCTTCTCATCCTGCTCCACCCAACTCCCATCCTGCTGTCCCTCCAACACACCACCTGCACCTCCTGAAGGCTTTGTTTAAGTCACCTCCTGGTGACACTTTCCTTCCCCAACACTCTATCTCAAATTTCAATTTTAATCTCAGCTTGGCACTCCCTATCTCTCCTCCCTAGCTTATTTTTTTTTCCATATTACTTATCAGTATATAGTATATTCATTTATTTGCTACCCAACTCCCCTCACCAGAAAGTTCCACAAGAGCAGAGACTGCTCCATTTTGTTCACTCGCAATAGCCCTAGTGTCTAGAATAGTGCAGGCACAAATCTGGCACTCAGTGAATATTTGCCTGAATCAGTACTATTTGCTGAATCAGTAACAAAACGCTTCTGATTTAAAAGTACGGGGGACAATAGAGATTTGTGGTTAAACATGTGGCTGTGAAATTTGTCCCATCTTGAACTGCATTCCACTTGTGCATTGACTATTGTACTGAGATTTCTCAATCTCTCTGAGCTTCGGTTTCCTCATTTGTAAACTGGGATTAATAAGAATAATAAAGCCTGCATATCCTAAGATTGTTTTAAGAAGTGGGACATGAACTGTACTTAGATTAATCTCGGGTTCATATTAATTATGCAATCAAGGGCCAGTCTAACATAAGGTTCGTTCTTTGCTGAAAGAATTCACTTCTTATTTGAGTATGTGAGTCAGCCAAATCAAAATACTGTTTTTTATTTATAAAAGCTTTTATTTTATGTTAATTATAAATTTAGTCTATTTTACTTGTAAGCTATTTTATTAATTAAGGGTATAACAATTAGCTAGACAGGCCATAGTGAAAACAGTGTGTCTTCATAGGCAAGTCGAACATTCATTAAACAAATACTAAGTATCCACTTCGTGTCACACACGATCCAGGGCATGGCCTGGTTGTGACAGAACAAAACCTCTGCTATCCCTGGAGGAGCTTACTCTCCAGAAAACAGAGCTGGAAGGTAGCCGCACAAACTCATGTAAATGGAAAATAGGAAAAAGTCTTGGAAATCAAGCTCCATTCAGATGCAAACACCATGTGCCACCATCTGGACCGCTGAGCTCCCCCTCCGGAGTCCAGAATCATCACCCTGATGCTCAACAACAAACTCCAGGACAGAGCAGGGATTTGGTTTGACCGTGAAGCATTTTGCAAATGCCCAATATAGTATTACCTTGACATAACATATACATCCGCTGTGCTTTAAAACACCAATGTGCTAATATTGATGAGTTCCTTCCTCCCACAAAACGTTTGCATTTTGCAATTTTTTTTAAATAAGCATATTATTATTTGCATAAGCAGAAAAAAAGTTATAACCTTTTTCCACCAAAATTACCCTGGCTTTTTTGATGAAAAGAGAGGATATCCTTACACCAAAAGGAAATCAACTCCAAAAAGTTATGGTCTGTTTCCTAAAGATTTACTTCTAAGATAGGTTTTCTTTCCTTTCCTTCTTTTCATAACAATGCGTGGTCACTGTAAAAAGTTTAGGAAAAAAACAAGCAAAGAGTAGGAAATAAAAAAGCATCAATAACCCCACCATCCAATGATAACCACTGACTACAGCGTCCCATCTTTTTTGCTATGTGGATCATGAATTTCAGTCTTATTCAGCTATGTATTCTTCTTTTAAAAAATTAGAATAGGATCATAGTTCCTCACTCAGTGATAGCAGCATACCTTGAACAGCTATATAACTTTATGGTATTAACATTTTATAAATGACCCTCTACTATTCATGCTGAACTTTTTCTAATTTTTCAAAGTTACAAATTGCTGCAGTAAATATCTCTGAAGCTAAATCTTTTCCAAATCCATGAGTAGTTGACATAAATTCATAAAAATTAATTCCTTAAAGAATTGTAACTTTAAAGCTTTCAATATATATGATACCAAATTGTACCCAGAATGTCCCAGATTGCACCCTCATAGCAGTTTAGGTGAACACCATTATTCTGAACCTGCGCTATTTTTAAAAGTATATTTGTCAGTTTGACAGGTGGAAAATCATACCTGTTTTCATTTCTGTTTCTCAGTTATGTTTTTCATCTCTTCACAGAGCCTCGTGTTCCTTGGTCCAAACAAACTACTCATATTTTCTTTTTGTTTTTTACTATGCTAAACTTGCTTCATTATACATAGTAAATATTTCCCAGTGTATCATTACTTTCTCGTTTTCTCTGTAGTGTTTTAGGAGGTGTAAAAGTTTTTTATCTTTTGAAAACAGATCTATCAATCCTTTTTTTCATGGATTCTGCTTTTGACGTCCACCCCAACATGATATAAATATTTACTTAGACTTCATTTAGTGCTTTTGTTACTTTTTTTAACACTAAATCTTTAAGCGACCCTAGAGTGTATTTTATTTATGTATTTATTTATTTTTATTTTATTTTTACTGTTTGAGACAGAGTCTCATTCTGTTGCCCTGGGTTGAGTGCCCGGTCGTCATAGCTCACAGCAACTCCTGGGCTCAAGCGATCCTTTTGTCTCAGCTTCCAGAGGAGCTGGGGCCACATGTGGCCCTCACGACAGCCAGGTAGTTTTTCTACTTTTAGTGGAGACGGGGTCTCACCCTTGCTCAGGCTGGTCAAACTCCTGAGCTCCAGGGATCCGCCCGCCTCGGCCTCCGCCTCCGGAGAGCTGGGATCAGAGGCGGGAGCCCCCGGGCCCAGTCGCCCCGGAGTTTTTCATTAAATCGTTTTCGGTATACGCAGGCGCCTAACTTCACGTTTCCTAGAAGGTCTGCGGGCTGGAGAGGTGCTTTTCTTACCTGGGCGTCGTGTTTCACGGCGGCCGAGAGCAGAGCGATCGCGTTCTCCTCACTGATCCCTTGCTTGATCCTTTGCTGGCAGAGCTTTTTCAAACGATTTTCTCTATAGAACGTAGCCAAGTCCAGCAATCCTGGCGGGGAGGGGGGTTTATTAGTGGGAGTGAAGGCGAGCATCCGGATTAGACTCACTCATTCGAGATGAGTCTGAAGACAGCCCTCCGGAAAGCGCCGTGCCTGTGAAGACCTAATGCTGACTCACGTGTTCCCACCAGGCTGTCCCGGAAGGGAAGGGAGCCAAACTGAGCAAGTACAACAAACACCGTTAGCTGCGGAAAATAGAAGCGCGGAGAGAATGGCTTTAATATTTTTTCCCAGGAAGCAAAGGCGTGTGCTCCTCTAATTTGTCCCTCCTGCCGCATTCTCGGCATCTTTCTCCTGGGTTGTTCTCGTAACATACACACGCGCTGGAATAGTCCCCATCCTGGAAGAAACCCTTTCCCGGACGCATCTGCCTCCTGTTACCCAATCTCTTTTCTCTGCAACACTCTAGAGCAAAACAGAGAGCCGTCTGTACCTGCCGTCTGCTTTTTCGTCTCGTCGTCGTCGTCTTTGCCTTCTGTGGAGACACAGTCTCACTCTGTAGTGAGTACCCAGGTCTAGTGCAGTGACGTCAGGCTAGCTCACAGCAACCTCAAACTCCTGGGCTCAAGCGATCCTCCTGCCTCAGCCTCCTGAGTAGCTGGGCCTGCAGGCGCCCACTGCTACACCCAGCTAATTTTTTCTATTTTTAGTGGAGATGGGTTCTTGCTATTGCCCAGGCTAGTCTCAAACTCCTGAGCTCAAACAATCCCTCTGCCTCGGCCAAGCAGAATGTTAGTATCACAGGCATCAGTCATCCGTGTCCAGCCTCTCTCCATTTTCTTACCCCCAGTCCTGACCTCCACCAGTCCAAGCAGAACCCCATCCCCATCACTCACTGACGGTCACACCTGTATTATCACAAAATGGCTTCCACAGTGCCAAATTCAAGGTCCATCCCCTGGTTTCCTCTTACTTGACATTGACACAGAATGTGATGGGTAGATGACGCTCTCCTTGCAACACTTTCATTAATTGCTTCCCGTTGTCTCCTCCTTAATTAGCTGCTCCTAGTTCTCTGGGGCAGAACATTTCCCCTGAGACACTGATTTCACTGACTTCCCAAATGCTCTCCAGCCCCAGGGTTTTAAACACCAAATATCTCTTCTGATGCTCCCCTTAGGGCACCTTCATCCACTTTAAGGTAATCCATGTAGACAAGGATATACACGTGTAAACCAAGTTAATTCTCCCTCCGGGACAGTGGGAAGCACTCTAAGCAGGAGTGGTCAATCAGCATTTGGAAGGTCCTATTTCTTTTCAGATACTGCTATTGAACTCTTGGTTATAGACTTGTTGATTAGCATAAAGAATGTCGGGATTAGTTTGTGTTGCTAAAGTGAGTAGTGTTGAGGATGTGTGTCCTGGCTAGAAATACCGCAGACCCCTGCCCTTGCACAAATGGGGTTCAGCATTGAGAGCTCAGGTCCTGCACCCTTGGCAGCAGCATGTGTGCTGGGTCTGCATGCAGTCTCTGATTGCCACCTGATCAAAAGCTTAGTTGAATTCCTGCTGCTAGACTATTGTAACATCCACCCCAAGCTAAGCTGTCATGCAAAGTACTTACAACAGAATGCCTGAAGGACAAAGAGCTGGAATTTCATTCATCTTATATTAATTATTTACGTGCCTGTCTGCTAATCAATTTTGTGTATGTACCAGAATTTGACTGAAACTTGCTTTCATTAAATATAACAAATATTGTCAATATTATGGAAGAAAGCCCTATGGCCTATTGAAGAATACTGATAGCTGTAACCTTGAAAGTCGCAAATGGCTTAATTGTTCTCAGCAGCCTCCAACGCTACAGAGCTTCAGACTCCTACAAGCGGCACTGCCCTAAGAGAGGACCCTGCCCTGAGCCGCTTCCTCCAGGAACACCCTCACCACAGGGCCACCAAGGAGCCACCTGTCTCCTTCTAGACCACCCCTTGTCTACCTGAGCGCCTGGGATTCCCTGATGAACTGGCCCTGAGAGCACGTGTGTGTTTCTTCCCTCTAACAGACCACACCACCAATGTGCAGACCGTTTGCCCCAAGGGGTGTCCTGGGTTGGGAGTGGATGAAGCTTAGACATACAGGCTAGAGAGCCCGCACTCTCCTTGCGATGCCAGATGTAGCCACAAGCTAGATGCCAGTGGTCGGTCCTGCCTGTGCCACAGGGTTCTAGCACAAAACTCCAGGGAGTCCTATAACTAAATTCCAACTAAGACGCAAACCTGGCCTTTCAGGTTTGAAGTACATTTTTCAAGATTGGAGGACTGAACATACTTTACCTGAAGTTTATTAGCTTGACATATAACTTAAAATTTTCAGGCATATGTACATATGATTCCATTTGAACTTTTTGCCCAGCCCCTTGCAAAAGTTAGGAGAGGGCTTAATATAAAAACTCCTGCCGGATATTTAATTGGGAAGTCAAACTCCTTTCACTCTTCAAAGCTAAGAGCAAACCCTATTGCTTTCCACCTTCCCCACCTTGGTGCATGGTACTTTCATGAATGTAGCTACTCAGGCCAAACACTGCAGGGCAGCCAGCCTTCTCTTACTCCACCCCTCACATCCCATCCTTCAACAAATCTCATCAGTTCCATCTTTAAAATATATCAAAAATTTTCTGTCTTCAACACCCCCACTGCTATGGCACCCCCAACACAGATTACCATCATCTCCCATCTGAACCATTACAATTAATGACCTTTTTAAAAAAATCACATAACTCTTGTAGCAGAAGCTGCCTCCCCACCCCGAAACACACACACACAAGCAGAGATTCATTCTTCCTTTATCCCCAAACCATAGAATCTTTAGTGCAGCCATGGCCATCTGGAAGTACCCACTTTCCCCAGCCTCCTATACATCTGGGCACAACTTGGATCAACTTAGTGTACATTTGGGAATTAGGGAACTCCCGGGACACTCCCTTTAGAGACGCTGGGATTTGCTGTGTGCCCGTCTCCACCACTTCCATGCTGCTGCCTGTAACGCTCCACAGTGCGGAGAGTTTGACGCTTCATCTCTCCCTTCTCTAAACTTGACCTTTGTATAAAGTAGTAACAAAGGAACAGAGTCTGGGTTGAACACACACACAAATAGCTACTTCTATGAGTATTTTCACAGCAACTTTCTTTCAGGTCCTCCAGAAACCACCTTGAAAGAAAGCCCTATGGCCTATTGAAGAATACTCAACATTTGCCAGTTTCTCACGAAATTCTTTGGCAATTACCTACGGCCTCCTCAGGAGAAAGGCTGATGCTGTCTGTGTACAGGTATTCCAGAAAGGCTCGGTAAACAGGATAGGAAAATTCACTCACTTCTACAATATCATCCTGGTTATCTTCCAGCGAAGAACGAAAATGTTCGCATCTGAAGGAAGAAGGAAGGAAGCACATCAGGCCCGAGCTTCCAGGTGACAGCAGATGGTCGCCCCGAGGAGCACATCCTTCCTTGAAGACGTGCACCTGTCTGGGCTTCCTCAGCTCCTTGTTTCCTTTGCTGACCTGGGGTTTTCACACAGTCATTTATCTAGAAGGCTGCACATGCCAGCCTGCTGATGTGGGTGGCCCGCGCAGCTGCCTCTAGCCACCCTGGTGCACACAGTGCTGGGTCTCAGTCTCTCTCACACCACACCCACTAATCAGCATTCAGAAAAATCAGAAGGTTAATTTTTATAAAATCAGGGTAAATTTGTCTCTTCACTCTGTTGTGGGTTGAATTGTGTCCTCTAAAAAAAAAAAATTCATGTGTTGAACTTTTGACCTCTAGTACCTTAGAATGTGACCTTACTGGGATATGGGGGTCTTTAAAATGAGTTCATCAGTTTGAAGTACTACCTGATGAGCCCTAATCCAATACACCTGGTATCCTGAGACATTAAAAAGGGGAAATTTGAGCACAGACACACACAGGGAAAAGGCCGTACGAGGGCTGGTGTGCCACTGGCACACACCACAGTCCTAAAGAGTCTCAGCAAACCACCTTCTAAGAGAGAGGCCTGGAACAGATTCTCCCTCACAGCCTTCAGAAGAAACCCATCCTGATGACACCTGGATCTTAGACTTCTGGGCTCCAGAACTGTGAGGGAATAAATTTTTCCTGTTTAACCACGCTGTAGCACTTACTGGCTACAAACTAATCCACCCCCTTCTCCACGAAGGTTTCTGTGCTACAGAGAGAGTAAGCACGCAGTGCACAGCGTGACCTTCCCAAAGGGAGCTTGAGTCTCAAACGCTGCATAGAGTTTGTGATTCATTAAAATAGGATTTAAGCATCTGTCATGCAATAACGTAATGAATTACAAAATCATTTGCTCAGAGAAAGAAGCCAGGCACGAAAGAATGCAACCCGTACCATTCCATGTACGTAAACATCTACGAAATGCTAACTAATCCAGTGACAGAAAGACCTGCAGCTGCCCAGGGATGGGCCGGAGGGGCACTGGTGGGCGGAGGTGATGCAACGTCCTGCATCCCGGGGTGGGCGGAGGTTCCACAGCTTGTTCACAAGTCAGGGCTCACCAGCTGTGCGCTTGGAAGGGATGCGGGTCACTGAGTTTTTGAATCTTTCGCTTCTTCCCAGACCTCCTTGTCTGGAAAAGTCTTGATCCTCTCTTTTTTCAAGCATCTACATGTTCAACACTCCACCAGAGATGAAGAAGCGTGGTCACGGTGAGGTGAGCTCAGTTCCTGGGCAGGGAAGGTGACTGATGTCCAAGGACCCAACATGGTGTTCCGAGCACAGAAGGAACACACTTACCCAGCACGAGCTGGCGGCTCTGACGCCAAGGACAAGAGACCATCTGCAAGCCTCTCGGGAAGGCCCACAGCGCTGCCTTCCCCACACTCGTCACACGCGGCCGGGGTTATTTCTTATTTGACGTTCTGGGTGTTTCCCTGGCTGTGCCATACGCTCGTAAGGGCAAAAACAGCCTTCTCTTGTTTTCCTCATTCCTGAAGTGCCTGACATAGTTCCCTGCACACTTAGAATATAATGGTCGAAAAAACAGATTTACCTCAATTCTCAAAATAAGTGATTCCTTACCTAATTTTGAGAAGGACTTTATGTGCATAAATATAGTTTCCATCAACCAGAAATGTCAGGTCTGCAGTGTCCGGGTTGTCAAATTCCCTCTTCAGTGACTCAGCCACAGTGAGGTGGTCATCAGGTTCTACGGGGGCAACACAGATACTTCCAGATAAACTACGGATGCGGAGAAAACGCAGGCCACACCACAGCCTTGCTCTGCTGACACTCGGGCAAAATACTAATTCCCCAAGTTAATTCACAAAGGAAGGGATGCTTTTTTCCCTAAAGATTTGAATCTCTGTAATCATTAAAGATAAGAACCTCACACACACATCTGCTCATACATCTGGCAAACCAAAAATAAAAAAATCCCAAACCACCTCACTAATTTTCAGTGAAATTTTAGAGTGTTTGCATAAATACACTAGCTAAAAATAAAAGATGTGGCTTCCCACTAAAGTTAAAAATCCATTAAATAAATGCTTTGAATTTAGTATTGGTGTTGGCCTCTAACGGTTTTAAAAAAGATTAATCCAATTATTTCTCTTTCTCAGGAGCCCATTAGAGTGAAAGAAATGATGATATTTTACCTAATAAAGTCCCCACTATCCAGATAAAAGCCCTGAGTTCCCTTCCTCGTCTTCAGACCCTCCCCTCCAAAAGGACCTTTCCCCAGATGACCAGCTCACCCACAGTGAGGAGGCGCCACGTGACCGCGGGAGTGGCAAAGCAGGCGAACACGTCATCGGTGCAGGAGAAGTGGGTGAGGTGAGGGAGGACCACCGACTGGCCCCGGCACTGGCCCCACATGTACACGTGCCCACCCTGGGTCTTGGCGGCAGATGTGTGGGCAGAGTGACAGGCTGCGATCTCTATAACCCTAAATTCACAAATGTACGCCACATCAACACGGTAAACAGGAGAAGAAACAAGTTGCTTTCTCCTTCCCCCAGGTTTAACTGACTTGGGGCATTATGAACTTAATTAGAAGGGGGCAGGCCCGAGAAAAGAAAAGAATCACATAACCAGACTTATAGACCTCATCTCCTCAACCGTCAGGTACCAAACAGAAATTCCCACTTACAACTCATGATGAGCTCTCAGTTTGTCCTGCTAGCCGAAAGGCCTAGAAAAATATGCACCATCCTGTTTGGAAATTCAAGTGCAATCTAAGAGAGCAGAGACCTCTCCCTCCAAAAGAAAATTAATTACTTTCTTTAAACATTACTTACAGAAGAAAATAATAAAAATTTGGGCCATCTGGACCTAGGGTCAATAAATAAATGTTTTCTTCAAATTCCCCAATTTCAGCATGCTGTGGATCATGTCTGCTCATACTGTAGCTTCCCCTTCCACCCCCGTAAGCCATATCATCTGGAGCTCAAGGGAACAGTTTTCTAGATTGCCATGTGATAGACCCTCCTGGAGTTAAGTTCGTGATTGATGGGAGATAGTTCTCAGAATATTTAACTGATAGCATCATTTTGTTGATCTGGAAAGAATTACTCTTCTATAAGGTTTTGAAGATACTCCCAGGGAGGGCCCCTTCTTGATTTTGCCTCCTTAGGCAGTGCTGCCCGCATCCTCAGAGACTCAGGCTCAGACCTTCAGTCATCTTTGACTTCTTCTCCCTCCTACCACTTTCTTCAGAACATCCGGTTAACAAGTAACATAGATTCCTTCTTTGTAATGTCTCCCCTCAGCCATCACCTCAGGTCAGGAACACCCCATGTCTGGATCCTACAGCAGCCGAGTCTCCCGTGCCTCTGACTCTTTCCTCTGCCCCACATCACACAATACTGGCAGGTTAGCAATCTCCTGAAACACGGTTCTCATCAATACTTTCAACCCTGCATTGAATCCTACAAGACTAAGTCCAGACATAAGACATCAAGGCCTTCCATGATTTGGTTTCCACCTCTGTGCAGCCTTTTTTGTCCACACACCCTCAGTTCTAACAAACAAGATGTACTCACTGCTCCCAATGTCTTCATTTTATTCACAGTTAAAGACTTATTCAGGAATGTTCTCTCTTTCTCACTGCCTTAGAAAGCCTACCCATTTTAGGAGGCCCAGTTCAAACATTTCTGACCTAAGCGGTCTCCTGCCCACCTGAGCTCTTATGACACTTCCCATTGGCCTTTCCTGTGTATAAGTTTCAGCAAGATTATAAGTTCCTGGCACAATGACTGGCTTATTTCTCCCTCTCTCTAAGCACATAACACTGTGTCTTACTAAATACAATTTGTAGGTCATTTTACCAACTAAATGGGGAAGTCTCAGCCACACAGAGCAACTGAGGGTTGTGTAAGACCCCACTGATGTACCACAGTGGAGAGCCCGGGTTTTGGAGTCAAATAGGCCCAAGTATGAGTCCCAGCTCTACTTCTAGGCTGTGTGACTATGGGAATGTCACTTAGCCTTCGGGAGCCTCCATTTCATTACGTTTCAGGGCCGGTGTGAGAATTAACCAGTAAAATATTAAGCGCCAAGCACAATGTCTGTGTACAAAGGTAGCATAACAACAGAGGCTTCGTGAAGTTCCTGCTACCTCTCTGCATGTTAAGCGACAGGGCCTCCCTTGGGTAGAGACTAAGTATTTCTAATGATCAATTCAGATTAGTAGTAGACTCTTCTCCCCTAGAAGAGCCCTTCCTGCCATTTGCAGGGTTAGGTCCATCCACTGGCTCCAACCTCTCATCCAGCGCTGTGCAAAAACACCGTGCCAGATGGGGACAGTGGCCAATACTATTTGGTTTCTCCATAAACACCTGCTTTTCAACAAATAAAGAAAATGGGAGAAGGAAGTAGAATATATGCATTTATTCAAAGAAAAATGCATCTCCTATTACCATTTATTTTACTGGCAAGCATCACATGTCGCCCTCATATGTGAGGGTGCCAACACAGCCTGCACTAGGCAGCCAAGGGCAGTGGACAGACAGGATGTGGGCTCTGAGCGGACAGGAGTTTGCAGAAGTCACTTTACTAAAATTCTTATAATCGGCTTTATGATCTTTTTAAAGCGGTGGGGTACAGGATACAAAGCAGCCATCGTGTCACAGCCCCACGGTTTAGGTAAATGAGATAAGGCAGCCGGCAGAGCTAGGCATTCACAAGTGGCCTCTGTGACTAAAAAGTGCCTAGCGGTTTACTGCAGGACCTGTGGGGCCTGCTCTGAGGAGCTCACGATCAGGCCGAGAAACTGCAGAGCTCCCACGTAACATTACAGCATGGGCTGGGATGTCCTCAGTGAGGATGAAAGTAAAAGGGAGCTTACCAGGACACGGGGCTTTGGATTTGTTACAAGTACAGTCAGAGTCCATGAGGTGGAGAGAGAAGCATGACCGGACGTGCAGGCCGGGGGTGGCACAGCAAGGCTGTGAGAGCATGACCGTGAGAGGCCCGGCAGGGGAGTGCGGGCAGCCTGCAGGGGCAGGCAGCACTGAGGTTTACTAGGAACAGTGCTGTCAGTTCACATCCCAGGCTGAAGAGCTCCCATCTGATCTGACGTGATAAGCAAATGGGAAACAGCTCTGTCAACAGGGCCATGAGGTAATGAAAACGGTGTTCTCAGAAAGACTGCTCTGGCAACAGTGCGCAGGGCAGACTGTAGAGAAAGGACAGCCCAGGAGGCTGGCTGGGGAGGCCCACGGATGTGGTGATGTCCCATCCGACCCACGTCGCCAAGGAGGAGTCAGGGTGACCCAGATATCAATGCAGAGGAAGGAGAGGAGTGAGTCCAAGGAAACACTGGCTTGGCTGTGCTGAGGGAGGCTGGAGCAGTTAGGAAGAAGACCCACCTCACCTGCACAGCCACCTGGTCTCCTCCGGGGGCCTGGAGGTTAGAGCAGCCCAGCAGTGTTTAGGGAAACACGGAGCAGCTGCTCTTGCTTCTCTAGATTTCAGGCCCTCTGCAATGACCTAAGCCGGGATGTTTACATTTTTTTGAATAGTTTCCATACACTTTGGGATAACATTCCATGAAAAATGTCACCAACTGGAATACAACACTGTCGCTCTTTGTGAAACTACCTGACATCAGAAAATTAAAACCATTTCACTCCTACATTCCCTTCTGAAATGTTTGTTATTAGCCTCTGTGAAAGGGCGACAGCCTTTGCCACTACCGCAGCTGGTGACCCGAGGTGGGAAGGCGGCTGCCCGGAGAGGGGCTGGGACGGGCTGAGCCAAGGGACGAGCGAGGGGTGGGCCACACTGCCGCCGGCCATCCCTGGGCACGGCCTCGTGACGTTTACCTGGCACACCTGGCTCCGCAGGGGAAGTCAGGGGCGGGGCACGGGCGGGGCTGACCGCAGCAGCTGCTACAGGAAGGAGAGGCAGACAGTTTAGAGGGAACCTTCGGGTCTAGGCTTGGGACCCAAGCAACTGCCAAGGAACCTCACCTTTGCCTAAGGTCAGTGGTTCTAAAATCAGATCCATACCAAGAAGTAAATTTGTAGACACTCAGGATTTCCAATCTTACATGCAACAGACAACAACCACACACTGAGCTAACCCTGCCCATCGGGAGGTCTGGCACAGTGCACACGTTAGTAATCTTAGAGGGGAAAATAAATACCACATGCTCTTATTAAACAGGTTTTGTGTCACCTCAACAGAATGATCCGCAACAACCGCAGAGCTTAATGGCTGTGAAGTACTAGAAATGAAAAAGCAGAAAGTGAGAAAAAATGCCAAACAGAAAGCAACAGGCAAGGCGAAAGGTCGTCTGAGAGGGAAAAGGACAATGGAGAAGAAATCGCGGTGATCAAAAGATCCACAGCAGTGACTCCCAATCCTGGTTTCGCAAAAACCCCGAGAATTACTGGTCACCTCAAGAAGTCACAGAATTCTCAGAAACTCAAAGCTAAGCTAGGTTGACATCAATTTAACTTAAAATATGCTCTTATGGAACTTTAAGAACAAAGACCCAAATGCCGGTCAATCAAGTCCCAAGGTACTGGAGCTTCAGAAAGATTGGGAATGACTGAGTTAGACAGAAGACAATCATTTTAAATGTTGAAGTTATGTACTTTAACATAACTTATGAAGTGGTGAAGTTACTTTTATGTAAATTGCAATTGCTGGCAAGTATTAGTATTCTTTATCATAAATAGCCTTCTTTGGGGAAAGATTTTAAAAAGCTTCCCTCAGGTTATTGTTTAAGCAAAGAGTCTGGTGTAGACAGATTTGTTTCCCTTTCCACTTCTATGAACAGGTACCTAAGAATGAAAGACCCACCCTGCCATTAAATCTAATCCTGTTCCTAACTAGTCAAGCTTCCCCATAATGGGCCCCAAAAGAGTCAGAAGTGAGGTTTCCTGAGAGATAAGCCAAGACATATCCTCAAGGTTCCAGTCATTGGAAAGGGTGGGGAGGTGTGGAGCAAGTCTGAGCACGGATTTATCGATTCCTCCCTCACAACATGCCTGTGACCAAGTGCCTGGATGAGATTGCTCAAGCTCAGAAATCTCCCCCTGAAATTCAAATGTGGAATGCTGGGGAAATCAGGACTATCTCATTTGAAACACTCAACCATGGTTTTACAGCCAAAATCAAGTTTATGTGGATAACAGCAAGTATGCAAGTTCATAGCTGTTCCCACTTTCTTTACATAGTTAAAATTCAAAAATAAGTGCAGTTTAAAATGATGGGAAAATACTAGGTAACTCTAACGGTGCAGTTAAGCAACTTGGTACTCACGTAACTTCCATTCCCTGCTTCTCTGCTTTCTCTCTCCCACCTTAGTGCCCCACAATCCATCTGCCTCTTGTGCACCAGAGTCAGGAGGCCTGGGTGGTCCTTCTGGATCAGGGACTAGCAGTGCAACAGAAAACACACACTGCTGGGCAATGAGAGCAGACAGCTTTTGATAAGTGTGCACGCACCATCAGAAAATGGTAAGGTGAAAAAACTGGAAAAAAACCTGGAGCAAGATGGCAGACTAGAAACATCTCCACAGTAGCCACTCCGTGAGATTGCAGAGAAGACGGCAGCCACCGTGAGATTGCAGAGAAGACGGCAGCCATCTCTGGTTGGAGTATCTTGCCCAGAAAATGGTAAAGTGCCATACAAATCCACTGTTCTTATCCCCTAGATCCTTTAACACGCTATGGACTGGTCTAAATATTAAGCATGCATGCTAACTGGATTTGCTAGCCTGAGGCATTTTTGTGATTATTCAGCCTCAAGACTATCTCTTCTCTTCTTACTGAGAAACTGAACTACTCTTTACAGGATGTGCAAACCTAGTCAACATAAGTGAAATAACTTCAGCCAAATTTACAATATGCAAATGAAAATCAAGGTAGTTGGAAATACAACAATTTGGTATTTCACTTTCATTGTTAAGTAGCTGAACAGAAGAATAAAACAGAATTGCCTGTAAATGCAAGCTAATTTATTTATTCCTATGTCTATTTTAAAATCAAATATAATAAAAAATTGATATGTCCAGTAAAAATAGCACCATTAACTTCTACAATGATTGCAAAACTGTTTTAAAAGAAAAGATAATCAAATGTTTTTCCTTCATACTACTATGTTGAGAAATGAATAATGAAAAGGCAGCAATCTGGATCCGACCATGCTTGAGAAATTCAAAAGGCCCTTAAAAATATTAGGATAATGTGGAATAGTTTGGAATGTGCTAATTATATAAATCAAATTTGCAAACAAGTGCCCAAAAGTAAGTCTTAATTTTTTAATCATTTTACTTCTCCTTACTGTGACAGCTGGGGAGTTAAAGTAGTAAAATGAGCCTATTCTTTTCAACTGACAAATTTTCTTGCTCAGTGACTGGCTTTATGCCCCAATCAAGGTACCTCGCTTTCCCAAGACACAGAAGATAGATCTGAATTGTAATTGACTTCCCTGAAAAATCTAAGACAGAAAATGAGGAAGGGAAGAGGGTAGTCTATAAAGGAGAAGAATAATGTAGAAAAACTGTTGGTTTAGTCACTTAGTTTGCTTAGAATGAAATATAGATAAGTAAAAATAAGAGTAACAATTCAAAGGCTAACTTTCAAAAGCAATAAGTACTTGTTATACAATATTCTAATGCTAGCAGGAATTCTCTCTCACGTCTAAGTCCTGGTTAATCACTGAAGACCACCTCCAGGGGGATTGTGAGAACACACACATTACCTGTCCTTTTCCACAACGACAGGGGTCGGATAGGACTGGTTGCTTTTATTGCCAGTACCCAGCTGGCCATAAGAATTGGCGCCCCAAGCATACACTTGGCCTTCATCTGTTAAAACTAATGTGTGTGCGTAGCCACAGGCAACCTGGAAGGAAAGAGACCAAATTGACTCAGGTCCGCAAATAGAAATATTTCACAACTTTTGCAAAGTAGATTAAGAATCAAAACTAAAAAAAAAGGAAGAGGCAGCTTGCCCATAGAAGCAGGCATCAAGTTAACCCATCTCCTTATAGTACACACACGTAGCCAGAACTGCGGTAAGATCACCAGGAGTCCCTTCACTGCCTCAGCTTCTTCCATTCATTCCATTATTAATGCTTCACAGAAATCAAGGGGTATGAGATGAATGTAAGAAACAGACACTTTAATTTTTTAAGAATGATTTTCTTTTTTCTGATTATAAAAGCAAAATGTATTCAATGTGAAAATATAGAAAATTATCAATATGAAATTATTCTCAAGATCACAGTTTTTTCTACTCATTTATAGACATAGAGAAATGTACCTATAGCTTTTTGTTAAATGGCCATATAAGTAGTCCTATATCTTATTTCTTTTTTCTTTATCATTATACACACACTTTCCCACATCATTCAAAATTCTTGAGGCAGGGCGCAGTAGCTCACACCTGTAATCCCAGTATTCTGGGAGGCCAAGGCAGGCAATGGCTTGAGCTCACAAGTTTGAGACCAGCCTGAGCAAGAGCCAGACCCCATCCCTAAAAATAATGGGGTCCGGGTGTTGTGGCAGGCGCCTGTAGTTCAGCTACTTGGGAGGCTGAGGCAAGAGAATCATTTAAGCCCAAGAGTTTGAAGTTGCTGTGAGCTAAGACACCATGGCACTCTACCTAGGGTTACAAAGTGAGACTTTGTCTCAAAAAAAAAAAAAAATTCTTTGTAAATATCATTTCTTTCATATAGGCTGACATAATTTAATCATTCATGTATTATTGATTAGTAAATTATGCCACACCTATTGTTTTTTATTAGTTGTTAATTTTTTTTCCTGTCTTTTCTTAACTAATTCTGTAAGAAGAGATTTTCTCTTTGGTTCCTTAGGATAATTTTCTAGGAATAGAATTGTAGGTCAAAGGGTATGAAGATGATATTCCAAAAGCTATGTATGACCATATCCTAAGAAGAGAGATTTTACTGATGAATAGGGACAAGTTAATTCAGAGAAAAAGAGCTTTAATCTTTACTTCAATGAAGACATCCAAGCAGCTGAACTTTTCATCCTGCTAAGAAAACTGTGTTTTTAATACAGTGGTATCTTTGCCACTGGAAACTTAAAACTACGTGTGCACAGACCAACAGTGGACGTACCCTCTGGACACGGATGCCTTGCAATGCTGCTATTCTGTAGGGGGTTGGCTGGTTGCCACTACTGCCAAGGCCAAGCTGCCCATTGCCATTGTAACCCCAGACAAATACCTGAGAGGAAACGAGAAACATAAAGTTTGCGAGAGACAAATGGCCCTCAGGTTCTCTTCTGCAGACACGCCATGCCAGTATGTCATTGACATGGCAAACAGATATTTTAAACAAAATATGAAATAGCCTTCTCACCTCCCCCGTGTCCACTACTGCCATGGAGCACATCTGCCCACATGCTATGGTTACTATGACTTTATTCTGTAAGCAGCCAGTGACTCGTCGGGGGATTGGCTGATTAGCTGTTGATCCAGATCCCACCTGCCCAGAGTTATTATAACCCCAGGCAAATACCTATGTGAAGGAAAAGATCAATAAATGAAACTCATTCACGTATGACATGTCTCAACTAGACGCAAACACACACTAGCAGCACCTTCTCTTTCCTCTCAAAGTGCTTCACATCGGAAATTCTGAGAACACAGGCAGAAAAGTTCTTATAAAATTCATTCTTACATGGGGTGTTATTTTATCAAATTAGTTTACTGGTGCTCTCTACACAAACCATAATAATTACTATCAAATATCATGTAACACAAAACTATGTACTTTGCCTCATCCATATTTCTATCATTTGGGGATTTTTCTTCATGTCAATAACCCCTTCTCTACAGCAATCTAGAAAACCAAAGTGTCTTTTTAGATTTTGTAGTTACAGAATTTTTTGCTACATACAGGTAAACTCCGTAAGATAAACACCATAACCATGAATTATTACCAAAACGAGGCTGGTTTTGAGGGAGGTATTCAGGTTTCCAGGACTGCTAAGGAATCTACAGGATCTTATTGTAAAAAGGCAATGAGTTTTATGCTCACTATTCTCACCTCTCCATCAGATGTTAGCACCAAAGAATGGTAAGACCCACAGGCAACTTCAATGACTTGTTTGTTTGACAAATTAGTAGAGATATGACAGGGTACTAAACCATGATTAGTTGTCCCATTGCCCAGCTGGCTATAAGCATTATGACCCCAGGTAAAGACTTCTCCTTCTGAAAATAAAAAGAAAGATAACCAGCTTTCAAAACATCTACTTCATTATATGAAAATATATACTGCATGACTTCCACAAATGAAACCTAAAAAATCAAGTCCAAAAAGCTACTAACTTTCTTTTTCTACCAAATTCATTCCACAAAAGACTCTATTCGGAAAGCATGAGCTAAATTCTAATATAAAGCAACAATATGATATTTAAATGCATGCAGTTTTAATAGCTGGAAGAAAGATTTTTTAAATGAGTAACAGAGAAAAGGCTGCTAAGAGTAATAGAAAGATCAACAGATGAAAGTGAGAAGATTGTAAGGACACTTAACTTCTCTGGTTCTCAACTTCCTTATCTTCATAGTATAAAATGATCACCAAGCTAATTTTAAAAATCTTTGTTATTATATTCTTTCCTGAGCAATGTAATACACACTCAGAAAAAGTTCATAAAAACAGACATGTACAGTATTATAAGCCTGTACTATTACTCAGATCAAGTAACAGAGCCCCCCAAAACCCTCACATACGTATCTTACATAAAACAATTTAGTTTTTCCTGCTTTTGAAATTTAAATAAGTGGAATCCCATGATATATACTCATTTCACCTGTATTTTCCACTATATTGTTTCTCTGTACTACCCTCTGAATAATTTCTTCTGTTCTGTCTCTTGGTTTAATTTTCTCTTTTGCTATATTCAAGCTGCTACAGAATTTGAATACTGAATTTTCATTTTTATAATTATATTGTTCATTTTAGTCTTTTTCAAATCTTCTATGATCTCTGCAGGTATCTTCAAGCTCATTTTTATTTCTTCAAACAATAAATATAGCTGTCTTATAGGCGTGTGATAATTCTAATGTGTGGTATTTAGCCGTTACTTCCTGCTGTCTACTGTTTCTGGTGGTTCTCATTCATGGTACCTGCTTTCCTTGTACAGCAGTCCCCACTTTATCCTGGGGGGATCCGTTTCAAGACCCCCAGTGGATGCCTGAAACTGCAAAAGTACCAAACAATATACATTGTTTTATCCTACACATGCATTCCTATGATAAAGTATAATTTATAAGTTAGGTACAGCAAGAGATTAATAACAATAACTAATAATAAAATAGAACAATTCTAAAATGCAGTAATACAGTACATAATTTCATGAACAGAACATTCATTCTTTCCATAAATCTTAGCAACCTCAGCATACAAGTGTTTTTTTCCTTATTAAGTCAAGAACTTTCCTTTTTTTACGTAAGGCAAGCACTTTATGGCTTTTCTCCAGCATAGCCAAATTGCAAATATCCTTTACTCTTTTAGCATTGGGACCATTATTAAATAAAATAAGAGTTTCTTGAACACAAGTACTGCAATCCTCTGACAATATGATCTCATAACCTAGACAGCCACTAAGTGACTAACGAGAAGGTTGCACAGACAATGCAAATCCACTGGAAAAGCAATGATTCGTGTCCCTGGTGAGATGGAGCAGGACGGCATGAGATTTCATCACATACTCAGAATGGTGCATGACTTAGAATTTTCCATTTAATAATTTCAGGTCATGGTTGATTGCAAGTAACTGAAACCCGTGGAACATGTAACCATAGATAAGGCAGTACTACCGTACCTGGCTATCTCTGACTGGACACTGCTCATTGCCACAAAAAAATTGTTTGGGGACCAGGCACAGTGGCTAACATCTGTAGTCCCCTCAGACACAGAAGCGGGAGGATCACTTAAGCTCAGGAGTTCAAGACCAGACTGTATAACATAGCGAGACCCTCATCTCTACAAAATTAAAATAAGATTAGCTGGCTATAGTGATGTGCACCTGAAGTCCCAACTGCTTGGGAGGCTAAGGCAAGATGATATCACTGGAGCCCAGGAATTTGGGGTTCCAGTGAGCTATAACCAGGCCATTATATTCCAGCGTGGGTAGCAAAGTGAGACCTTGACTCTTAAAAAAATCAGAAACAAGGCTCGGCACCAGTAGCACAGTGATTATGGTACCAGCCACATGCACTGAGGCTGGTGGGTTCGAGCCCTGCCCAAGCCAGCTAACCAACAATGACACCTGCAACAAAAATATAGCCAGGTATTGTGGTCTCAGCTACTTGGTAGGCTGAGGCAAGAGAATTGCTTAAGCCCAAGAGTTTGAGGTTGCTGTGAGCTGTGAGCTGTGCTGCCACAGCACTCAACGAAGGGTGACAAAGTGAGACTCTGTGTCAAAAAAATAAAAAATACATAAATAATAAAAAAATTAGAAACAAAAAAAAATACAAAATAGAAAAATTATCTGGAGTAGTCCCCTCAGGCCTAGGATGAAGGTGACTTCCTCTGGAAAGAATCTGCATTTACTTCTATCATGCCCATAGACACTGCCATTCCAGTACAGCTAACAAATTCAAGGCTTGAGATTTCTTAGACCATCCAATCTGATGTGAATTAAACTACAAATCCCCAATTACAAACTCATAGGGAGAAATGTTATTTCTTTTCTTTCTTTTTTCCCCCCTGCTTTGCTCAAAGCAAGGAATTCTTGTGAGTCCTTAGGAAGCGGCTAATCCTTTCCTTGGGAGTGGAGGCTCTACAATTCCACCTGAGGGGGAAAGTCTTCTGGTAGGGCCTCCTGAGTCAGTGGGGGAGGCGGGTCAGATGCCTATAAGGCAAAAGTAGCTTCAGATTCCCCCTCAAGCTCTTAAACTTGGTCTGGTAACTTCCTTCTGCCTTGTCAGTGTTTTGCTATCTTCTTGAAAACTTCAAAAAAATTTTTCTTTTTTTTTTCCGAGGCAGAGTCTCACTTGATCTTCCTCTGTAGAGCGCCCTGGCATCTTATCTCACAGCAACCTCAAACTTCTGGGTTCAACCGACTCTCTTATCTCAGCCTCCCAAGTGTAGCTGGGACTACAGGCACCGCCATGATGCCCGGCTATTTTTAGAGAAGTGGTCTCACTCTTGCTCAGGCTGGTCCTAAACTCATAATCTCAGGCAATCCACCC
>CAUYRH010064514.1:0-19349 GCA_963574655.1 Perodicticus potto
TCTTATGCATATTGTATAGTCCTTTTCATGGGTACTTTAGACAAAGGCACGGATGATATGGTCGCTCTATGAGAATGCATTTTCTTAAAAAAAAAAAAATAGAGAATGTATTTTCTCCAAGACAAGACTTTTGTACCATAACCTATTTCCACCTAGAACTGGTTCCGGTTGTCTGGCCAAGGGTGCAGCTAGAGAAGCCTTATCTCAATTTATCTTGTTTATCTGTGTATCTGTTTTTACCTGACTCTGCCCCTATAATGTAAGTTATAAAGCTACAATATGTGGTTTACATATGTGTCTATAATGCTCAAGGTCATACACTTGACTCCTGTGGCTCTTAGCATTTACCTCTCAATTATATTAGGTATTAGGTATTAGGGCTACCTCTGAGACCCAGATGTCTCACAGTCAAGATTTTTGCACTCTAAATGGCTGGCCCAGGCACTGGTATGTGTATATCACTGTCCTGCTCGGAAACCTAAGGCTGTCCATGGCCGTATGTTCAGTCCACTTCCTCTACCTAACTTTCAAGTCCAAACTGACCTTTCCATGTCCTGTGCCTTGACATGTGAGGTTTTCTTCGTTTCTTTTTTTTCCTCCCTCTATCCCTCCTTCCCTCCTTCCTTTCTTCCCTCACTTAGAAAGCACCAGACACTGTTCTACGTGCTAGGGACACTGTCATTAAGTACAGTGAACAAGACACAGGTGGTCCTTGCTTTTCACTCAGCTTACCTTATAGAGGTGGGGACAGATGAAAATAGATATTCAAGTGAGATAAATTCAGGTATGTGCTATGAATACGATAAACCAGGACAATGGGCCAGAAAGTTGTATGTGATAGAAATGAGGCTGCATTCCTCTCCCAACCCCTATGGCTAGAACAATTAAAAATGCTGCCCATTTGTCAAAGTCTGTCCAAATGCCACCTCTTCCAGGAAGCCCTCTTGGCAGTGAACTCTCCAACTGCTGGACTCTAGTGCACTGTATTTCTCTTCCTTGGTGGGCATAGAGTAGCTTATAGTATGGTCTGTGTTCTTTTCCTGTGGTTGAGCTGTAAACTCCCTAAGGGGAGAGAAAGCATCTCTCTTAGCCTGTGCCTCCCACTTGCCCAGCACTTGCCTAGCACAGAGTAATCACTCAATAAAAGTCAGGAAAATGTGCAAGGATCTCTCCTACCTCAGAGGGCAAAGAGAAATGAGGGCCCACCCCCACGTCATTTGCTGAGAAAAGAGCCACTTCAGTCCCTGGAAAGGGACAGAGGAAGGGGAATAGTGGAAAGGGAGAGTTCATCCCCAGAGGATAGGGGTTAAATTAACCATTTGACCCTGATCAATTATTATTATTATTATTAATATTATTAGTTTTGTGAGACAGAGCCTCAAGCTATAGCCCTGGGTAGAGTGCTGTGGCGTCATAGCTCACAGCAACCTCCAACTCCTGGGCTTAAGCGTTTCTCTTGCCTCAGCCTCCCAAGTAGCTGGGACTATAGGCGCCCACCACAATGCCTGGCTATTTTTGGTTATAGTTGTTATTGTTGTTTGGTAGGCTCAGGCCAGATTTGAACCCGCCAGCTCTGGCGTATGTGGCTGGCGCCTTAGCCACTTGAGCTACAGGCGCCACCCTGATCAAATTATTTTAAACTTCCAAATCAGTGGGTCTCAACTTTCCTAATGCTGTGACTCTTGAATACAGTTCCTGTGGGTTGCAACCCACAGGCTGAGAACGGCTGTTCTAAATAATTTGCTTTGATGAGGAGCCTAAGAACAGTATCATGACCATTCCATGGCCTAGAAAGGCCTGGAACAATGTAGGGGGATGGGACGAGGTAGGGGTAATCTGTCCTGCTGTGCGTACTTTGATGAACTGTGTGTGGGATGTGGGGTCACTACGTTTGTGGGGACAGGTGTGTTATGTGCCAGAGCATATCGTGGTGTGGGGGACAGGGAAGGGTGATGCAAGAGGGCCTGGGCTCTGGGGGACCTGGATACCTGGTATTGGGGCTCAGAACACAAACTCCCAAATACAGCACTTTGACATGCTGAGCCAAAGAGGCAGCCTCAAGGTCTCTGATTCCCACCCCCAAGTCTCCCTGGGCCTCAGTGTCCTACCTGTCCCAAAAGACAGGATGAGGCTGTCCTCTGAAGCCCCCTTACCTAACTAGAAACAGAATCACCAAAGGTGAACATAATTGCCTTCCATCCTTGCCCTGAAATTTTCTTTTTTTTGAGACAGAGCCTCAAGCTGTCACCCTGGGTAGAGTGCTGTGGCATCACAGCTCATAGCAACCTCCAACTCCTGGGCTCAAGCGAGTCTCCTGCCTCCACCTCCCAAGTAGCTGAGACTACAGGCGCCCGCCACAATACCTGACTATTTTTTTGGTTGCAGCCATCATTGTTGTTTGGCGGGCCCAGGCCGGATTTGAACCAGCCAGCTCAGGTATATGTGGCTGGCACCTTAGCCGCTTGAGCCACAGGCGCCAAGCCTGGAATTTTCATTAACCAGAGATAAAAATTCATCACAAAGGAAGAGATTGAACACCACACCCAGACAAACTTTGTCCCAAACTATTGTTTGTTCTCTGGCCCCATTCGATTTCCAGAAAGAACAATTCATAAGATAATAACATCTGCCTTCCCCCTGGTCTATTCATTTCCCCCTAAAAATCATTTACTCCTACACCCCATCTCCACTTCCCCTGGGAAGAAAGAAGGGTCCTGAGTCATCTGGATCTCTCTGGGTTGTTGGCTTATGGTTCGCTTGAAGTTCCCTATGTTGTGCACATTAAATCAAGCCTGTCTGCCTTTTCTCCTGTTTCTCTGTCTCTAGTCAATCAGTTCATTGCCAGCGAACTTTCAGAGGGAGAAGGGGGAAGCTTTGGGTTTTTGCCCCTGCATCAGCCATGTGGATATCACTCTCCCAGCTGGTAGCCTAGGGAGGGCCCCACGACTGGAGGCCATGAGAGCTTTTGGGCGTGCCCTTGCCCCTTCAGTTCTCCTCTGATCTGTGGTCCCTCAGATTTGAAATCTTAGCTTCAAACCCCCTCCCCATTCGTTTTCCTCCTGCCCAAAGCAGGCAGCAAAATATTTCTGCGTTTGCTCTGGAAAAATCCTGGGAGGTCTGTTTACCACTGCAGCAAAGCAGCACACATCTGTGCACAGTTTAGCTGGGACAGCTGGAAACTCAGGAACTGGAGTTTGCTGAGACTCGGAGCTCGCTGGTGCACACAGGACATGCCCCCGCCACGTGCTTCCCCATCTCCCCACAACTGTCATAGCTGACCTGCCCCTGCTGCTTCAGATGATCCTTCCCTGGTCCCTGTGTGGACACACCCACCTATACAGACCTACTCCCTCCCCGTACACCTGACTTCAGCAGGACACACAGGTAAGGATGCCCAGCACACACATCTGGTAGCAAAGTCACACAGATGCGGAGTTCCTTGAGCTCTAGAGGACATACATACAGTCATGGACCCCGGGGCGTACGTGCTTAAACCTGTCACCTACGTGTAGCACCCACATCCCATGCAGGACAACACATGCCAACTCAGCACACCCACACACAGACATGTAACACACACAGGTGTGATTCACCTCCAGCTCCTTACAGAAACCACGCTACGCCAGTCAGCACCCCAAGCCCCAACCTCAGGCGAGGCCTGCCCTCCCCTGGGAGACCCGGGTACTAGCCCGGGAATGGCTCTGTTCTGCCCCACCTGCCCTTTCCCTGACTGAGGCTGCCCCTCGGCTCTACCCGTGGTGCCACCTCTTCAGGGCAGGACAAGGGACCCTCCGTCCTGACCTCCCTCTTTCCCTCCTTCTGCTCCTGTACCCCACCCCTTTCTATAAGTTCCAAGATGCTGATCTCTCCAGCCCTCTTCCTCCTCCTGCTGGCCCCTGCTCTGCCTCCCAACTGCCCTCAGGCCCAGGCCTCCCAGATTCCAGCTCTGCTGTGGTCGGGATAGGAATTTGCTCTTTAGGGCAGAGGAGGAAGGAGGAGGCAAGGGAAGGGGCCAGAGGACAAGAGACAGTAGGAAGTGGAGGCAAGCAAAATGAACTAGTGTTTACTGGGGTCTAGGAGGGAAGAAGGGGCCTATTCACCTCCCTGGCGTGGGATGCCCAGAGGGTGGGAGGCCCAGGGGAGCAGAGACAGAAGACTCCCTTGCTTTGCAGGGCACCCATTTTAAGGCCATGCCTGGCCTACATGGGGACAAGACTTTTGTCCTTGATCTCTCCAGCAATGTATCCCAAACTCCTGATCTTGTCTGGCCAGACCAGGATTCTCCAGGGCTCTTGGAGCGAAGAGTTCTGGGCCTCCTCTCTAACCCCCTCCAACCATAATTTTCAATCTCAAGGCCTCTCAAATCCCCCTTGGGGCTCTTCCTCTGGATAAGAGCCCTGGCTGTAGCAGCCCTGCCCTCCTCAACCCTTCCCGACTCAGCCTTCTTTCCCAGCTGGAACATCACAGCTCTTCTCAGCTTTCTGTCTCTATTCTATGAACATTCAAGGACTCTTGCAACCCAATCATGGGTGAGCAACACCCTCTACACTCCACTGAAAGCCTCAAGGCATTCTCTTTCCTAGTTGTGCGATCTGGGACAAGTTTCTTCGTGGCCTGGCACCTTGGATCCTAAAGGTAACAAGGACACACCCACCTAGGAGGGCAGCTGTGAGCTCAGCATTTGCCAAGGCCCCAGTCTAGGGCCTGATGATGAGCAGAGGGGCCTTGATAAATGTTAATGCCCTTCTCCTTCCCCCACTTCCCGCTTTTACTTTTCTAAACACAGTTTAAGCCAGGCAAGAACAAGCTGATCCCATTGCCCTGGGACAAAGGAATGATGGCCTCAATTCAAGAGCAAAGTACAGGAGTTTTTGATTAACTCAGAAACACCACCAGCTTCCAACAGCCCAGCTGCTATGGGGTGGGGTGTGGAAGGGAGGGGAGGTTGTTGAGAGAAGATGCAGGAAAGAGATTGGGAAATTCAGGACGTGAGGACAGAAGGGCAGGGAATGCTGAGGCCGAGACCTTCTCCCACCGGCCCCCAAGGGAAGTTTCCACAGGCACGAGCAGGGTCCTCCTGAGCCTGTGTGCTGGCTTTGCTGTCTGTCCTTCAGCCCCGGTGAGAAGGCTGGACTCCACGTGGGACACAAGGCCTTGGGTGCTCCCCTCCTCCACCCCAAACTCCCTCCCCCAGCCCCGGGGCTGCATCTGGACTTGTGTTTTTCTCCTGCACTGAGCTGGAGCAAGGTCATCCTGGCTTTGAGGGGAGGAGCTTCACGTGTCCTGAGTCACTGCTCCTGTGGACCCGAGACTTGGTCAGAGGGCACGTGGCTTTGTGGGGGGGGGACGCGGGGAGGGGAGCTCTAGGCTTACTTAAGAATCCCAGGGTGTTCACATCCAGAGAGTCTCCCAGGGATCACGGGGCCCCACCTGTACCTCTGTGCCAAAGGGCTCCCAACCCATCCCAGGAGGAAGGTGAAATCTTTATGTGCTTGAGCCCAAATGTTCCACGTGGTGGCACATCCTTCTGCTTTGCCACCTTCCTGCTTCCTAACCTGAATCTTTCCCACGTATCTAACAGGATCCTTTAGGTCCCAAGGACGATACCAAGTAAGCAGTTTGTTTCCCCGCTGAGGACAAGCCAAACTTCGGGAAGATTCTAAGCCGTCCATCTCCATCATCTTCGCCCCTTCACTGCCCCTGCCGCAGGCCTCCGCTGCACCCAGCCACGTGGGAAAATGCCCTGTTGGCCCTTCCAGTCATGTGAATGAGGCCACGATTCAAAGGCAGTGGGCAAGGAGGAGGCCGCGTGGAGCAGCCAGAAAGAACCAGCCCTTTGTGCTGGGCCGGGGTCCTGGGGGATGAGTGCATTTTTGGCATATTTAGAAAGATTTCTTTTTTATAATGAGCGGCAGAGGAGAAGAGGGGAGGAAGGGGGAGACAGAGAGGCCAAAGGCAGGACTTGGGAAAAGAGGCAGGGGCAGTGGTGAGGGCTGGGAAGAGAGGTCACAGGAGCAAAAGGAGAAAGGTTTTAACAGGAGCCAAGGGCTGGAGATGGGGAAGAGGGAAAAGGAGAGCGGAAGGACATAGTGACGTCCTGTGGGTCCAGGTGTCCTGAAGGGAAAGGCTGCTTGTTGATTTGGATCTAGAGGGATGGAATAAGAAGGTGCTAAGAAAGGTTTACTTTCCTTTTACAAGTGGGAAAAAAAACTCAGAAGGGGATGCAAAGTGGGAACAGCTAATGCAGGCTGAGCTCTTCCTGGGGAAGTGGGAAACCGAACTGAGGGTTTTGCTGCATCTCACTGAGAGCTCACAATCACCAGAGGAGGAAGGGTGTCTCAGGGTGCAGGCAAGAAAGCAGAGTTTTTTTTTTTTTTTTTGCCCGGGGCTGAGTTTGAACCCACCACCTCCGGTATATGGGGCCGGTGCCCTACTCCTTTGAGCCACAGGCACCGGCTGAAACCAGAGATCTTGAGAAGGAATCAACTTGCTGACACCTATCCTAACACCAGCTAGCTGAGAAGCAGCGGGTTCTCATCCCTCATTACGCTCTCATCCTTCCAACAGAGGAAGACAGAAGGCAATCGCAAAAGCATGAAAGGGAGCATGTCCAGAGGAGGCTTCTGGTCCTAGACAATTACATTCTCTAGTTGTAGATGCCAAGCCTGGGTCAGTCCTTCCAGGTCAGTTGGAAAGCCCCACAGAGCCTTTGCTCGAACATCCCACCTCCCTCCTGTCTGGGAGCATTTCCCCACCATCTGCTTTCCTCCAAGAATAGACAGAAGGGGCTGGCACCTGTGGCTCAGAGGAGTAAGGCACCGGCCCCATATGCTGGAGGTGGCGGGTTCAAACCTAGCCCGGCCAAAAACTGCAAATAAATAAATAAATAAATAAATAAACTTGCCTTTAAAAAAAAAAAAGAATAGAAGAACTACTGTGGTGGCTCATGCCTGTTGTCCTAGCACTCTGGGGCACCGACCCAGGCAGGAGGGTCACTTGGGTGATCCTGGGTGGGGACCCCACAGAGGGCTTTGCTGCATCCTCTCACTGAGTGCTCACAATAGCCCGATGAGGAAGGGTAACACTTAGGAGTCTGAGACCAGCCTTAAGAGCCAGACCCTGTCTCTACTAAAAGTAGAAAGACTAGGTGAGTGTTGTGGAGGGCACCTGCAGTCTCGGCTACTCAGGAGGTAGAGGCGGGAAGGTCACTTGAGCCCAAGAGTTTGAAGTTGCTGTGAGCTATAAGGATTCGCTGTACCCAGGGCAATAGACTGAGACTCTGTCTCAAAAAAAAAAGAGAGAGAGAAGGAGAATAGATAGAGGCTGATTTTCTTTAAATGGTCTCAGCTCTAACAGCAACCCGAGTTCTGGTTGGCGACATAGGAAACACCTCTCCTCCTCAGTCCTTTGTAGAGCAAATATCATTGATGGCTCTCTGGAGCCTCTGTCCCCATGATCCCATCCTGTGAGGCTGTTCCCTGTTCTGCCTGTCCTCTGTTTTCATTTCTTTTCACCCAGGGTCCACCTTTACTGGCCTCTGAATTCACCTGCTGCTGCCTGGGTTACTCAGGCTCACACTTTCACAGATATATTGTAGGGCATTAACTCAGTACCCGGAGTACACAAGGACCTGGGAGTAAGACATAGTTCCTGCTTTAGTGGAGCCTGAACTGGCTGGGGAGATGGATGAGCAAATCAATATTATACCGTGTGGTGATGGGGATGAGGGCAGGGGCCATGGAGCACAGAGGGAGCTGGGGGAGGGTCTGGGGAGGTACAGAGGCCAGTGGCAATGCTGGGAGGGCTTCTTGGAGGAGGTGGGGAAGGCCTGAATCTTGAAGAGAGAAATTGTTAAGTCCAAATTCTGGTGGATTCTGTTTTGCTATCCGCCTTTCACACGTTTACTACCCATTTTGGGCAAAATAATAGTTCATTTGTTTATGAATTCACTTGAAAAATTTACATGTTACTATCCAAGTAACATGTACCAGGCACTGTGCTGGTGTTTGGGAATTCATTGACCACGAACACCTAGTCGCTGCCTTCCTGAAACTGCCAGACTAGAGAGAGAATCGACAAGAAGGCAAGCCACGACGCCACAGAGACCACGTGAGGTCTGTGCCAGGCCCTCTGAGAGCCCCCCACCTCCTCCTGAGGAAGGAGAGTCCATCACTGCCATTTTACAGAGGCTGGTGGGCTGCCTGAGGGCCCAGGGCAAGCACATAGGGGACCTGAGAACCCAGCTTCATTCTCAGGCTCCAAGTCCCCATTCTTATCTCTTACTAACCTGGCCCTCAAAGGAGAAGGGGCTGGAGGAAGGTGGGCTTGCTGCCTGGGGTTGACCATTCACAGGTGGGCTCTTGGATGGCCACTGAGAAAATACTGGCAGTGAACTTCCTCCCAGGCTTCAGGGCAAAGACCCAGTTGTCAGAGCTCTTGCTGTTCTCCCACCTCCCAGTAGGTGGAGCCCTGGGAAGACGGTGCTGGGAAGGTCAAGGCTGGGGGTGTACTCTAGGCCCACGGGCTTAGCCTGGCAGAAGGGTCCTTCTTCCCTTACTCACCTTCTCCCTCTTCCCTCCACATCCTGCCCAGGTTTCCCATCTCCCATCTCTCCCTCCTCCTGTTTCACAGTCCCCGGCTCCCCCTTCTCCTACTCCCTCACTTTTCTTCCTCCTTTCCCCTCCTCCTCTTCTTCCCTCTCTCCCCTCACACTTATCTTCCCTCCTCCTCCTCCTTTTCCTTTTCTCCTTCGAACTAATTGCTTAAGGGGTGAAGACCAGGTCGACATGTGAAAACCCTGATCCATCCCCATGGTGATGCTAATTGAAACTGAGTTCAAAGGAAATTGTTCCAGTTAAAACTAACAAGCTGGAGCTGGGGCCCAGGAAGGACCTGTGCCAGGAGGACAGGACCCCGTGCCCAGAAAAATAGAAAAAATAAACTTGCGGGTTGCTCACACTCCTCCCACCTTGCTGTCCCTGCAGCCTTTGAATGGGAACAACCTAACAGAGATTTAGAGGGATCATTGCAGGGAACCTCTTGCTTCCATGCCAGGCTCCCCCCAGGCCACCCCAAACACTGAGCGGCCTGCATCTCCCTTCAGTTTTAAAGCCCTCAGGGTAACATCATTACACAATCTCCCTCACCAAACAGCTCTGAAGTTTAACTATCCTTGTTTTTTTTTTTTGGAGAAGAGTCTCACTATGTTGCCCTCAGTAGAGTGCTGTGGCATCACAGCTCACAGCAACCTCAAACTCTTAGGCTTAAGCAATTCTCTTGCCTCAGCCTCCCTTGTAGCTGGGAATATAGGCACCTGCCACAACGCCCGGCTATGTTTTTGTTATAGTTGTCATTGTTGTTTAGCAGGCCCTGGACTGGGTATGAACCCACCAGCCCCGGTGTATGGGGCTGGTGCTCTAGCTGCTGAGCTACAGGCGCTGAGCCTTTTTTGTTTTTGAGAAAAAGTCTCACTCTTTTGCCCTGGGTAGAGTGCAGTGGCATGCTGTGGTGTCATCATAGCTCACAGCAACTTCAAACTCCTGAGCCCAAGTGATCCTCTTGCCTCAGCCTCTCGAGTAGCTGGGACTACAGGCACCCGCCACAATGCCCGGCTATTTTTCTGTTTTGCAGTTCGGCCGAGGCTGGGTTTGAACCCTCCACCTCCGGCATATGGGGCCGGCGCCCTACTCCTTGGAGCCACAGGTGCCGCCCTTCCCATTGCTTTTTAATAAGTGTGGATTTAAAAGTACCAGTGAGAGAAGATACCTGAAATAGTAAGGTCTAAGAGAACAGAGGTCTCAAGGAGGGCCCAAGGACACAGCTGCAAAGTCCTCGCCATGGTGATTCAGCTCTTAGGAATTTGTAGAAACTTAATTTCCTGGATCCTGGAAACTAAAAGCCCCATGGTTCTATAAAAGCTGGAGGCTGCTTCTGAAGCTTGATTCAAACTGACCAATGAAGCTCAGTACCCTACCCGTAGCTCAGTGATTAGGGCACCAGCCACATGCCCTGGGGCTGGTGGCTTTGAACCTGGCTAGGACCTGCTAAACAAAAACAACAATAAAAAAACAGCTGGGCATTGTGGTGGGCACCTGTAGTCCCAGCTACTGGGAGGCTGAGGCAAGAGAATCTCTTAAGCTCAAGAGTTTAAGGTTGCTGTGAGCTATGACACTAGGCGCTCTACTCAGGGCGACATACTAAGATTCTGTCTCAACAAACAAACAAACAAACCCCTGACCAATGATAAAGTACCCATGGGACAGAACTTTTTACCTGGAGGTTAAAAGGAGAAGACTGAGCCAGTCGGGGAGCATGGCCGTTTTTGACTCTGGTCTGTTGCTTCTCCGCTGCCTGGAATAAAGCCCTTTCTCTTTTAAACACGGTGTTCGGGTGTTCTTTTTCTCCATTGAGCCTTGTCTTCCTGCAACACGGGCAGTAAAGGAAGGAGAATGACTGAGATGCTGTTCCCTGGCTAAGTGCTGTCCTAAGACTTCCTGCATGCTCATCTAACCCGGCGGTACTGTGATCATCTTGACTTTAGAGGTTTCCAGGGATGAGAAATTCTCAGTGGAAGAAACAGCTTAGAGCTTGATTTGAGCTTAGCTAGGTCAAGCTAGATTAAGGAATGACAAGGTAGGCCTTGAATTGAGGAGAGATGCCTCTACATGGGAAATGGGAAGAGTCTTGGTTCCAAAGTACAAATGCTTTGAATTGACCCATCCATTCTACCCTGGCCAACACTGCTCCCTGTACCTGGTTCCAGCTCAGTCTGGTGGGCTGCACAGGGCTTCTCTCTGCTCTGTGGGCAGGGACCGTGCCTTTGTCCACAGCCCAGGACAAAGAATGGGCCTGGCTCACTGTTAATTATGTGTCTGAATGCTGAATGGGAATCCTAGTCCCTTGAGAGGAGGAAGATTTGAGGTCAACAGAACCCGAAGAGCCTGGTCTGATGAGCTTAGTTTCATGGATGCTGACAGATGACCAGCAGGAGGAAAATTTCTAGGAGGAACTTTGCAGTGTTAAAACCCTTGAATGGAGGCCCGCCCAGGGATCACCTTCCCTAGCAGCTCCCAAGACCTTGTTCTCTGTTCACCCCTCAGTTTTTTTGTTGTTCTTTGTTTTAAAATCCTGAGATATCTAGTGATCCTTCCAGATATGAAAGAGACACTAGTCTGGCAGCAGAAGAAATTACTTGAAGGCAAAGACCATGTCTATGCTTCTGTCAAAACTCAGTGCTGTGAAGCTCATGGGAGAGCTTCCTTCGCAGTAAAGGAGTGAGTAACCTGGAAGGACGCTGGGAGACCTTGGGAAGTCTCCTGGCCTCTTTGTTCCTGGGTGTCTCCAAGTCTAACAAAATTGCACATTGATGAGCCACCTCACCCTCCCAAACCTGTCAAGAGGAGAGTCACAAAGCTATAAACTTCTGATCACCAGCAACAAGGCCTGCAGCTCCTCTGGGATCTACATGGTGAACTGAGGTTTGTGCCTGGCCTGTGAGCTATGCAGCCTCTCTGGGACCACTCCCCTCCCCTAGCTGCCCCAGGGGAGATTAGAGGTGAAATCCAGCCAGGAGGGAGGAAGTGACTCAGCCTGGGGGCTGGGGAGGGCCCTGGGCCAGCCTCCCACCCCCAGGACAGTTTGCACTCTGCTTTGTACTCAACCCCCAGGGCCTTTCATCCCCGCATCTCAAAGCCCCTTTCAAGCTGGAAGCAGTCCTGGGAGTTGGGTCATTACCTCAATTAACAGGAGAAAGCTGGGCCTCAAGCCGGGTAGGGGAGACTTTCCCCAGAATTAGGCCTTAAGTCAAGTGCCCAGGGAACCAGGATTTCCCAGCCTCAGGCTTCCACCCTGAGCTCTGCACTATAGGGGTCTGGCTTAGAGGAAGCAAGAGCTGGGCTTATTCGCCTTTGCCTGTCACTCCATGCAGGGGACACTTAGGTCCTGCAGGAGGATCCAGTGCGTGTATTTGCAGGCCTAGAATTTTCCAAATGGCAATTCAGTGGCTGCCCCCCACCCCCTTTATCGTTGCTTGTGGGGAACCTGTGTAGGGAGGGTATGCTTTGCCAAGTGGGAGAGAACAGAACAGGGCGAGGTAACAGAAATTCTAGAACAGACCCAGTCAACTGTGAGGACATCTTCCATCCTGAGGGGAACATGACGTAGACCCCAGATTTGGGGACCCTGAGCTGCTTTAGCCAGCCACTGGAGTTTCTCCAGCTCATCACTGTCAGAATTCTCATCTGTACTCAATCAGCTGATGATGGTTGACGTTCTTGTGTACTCAGTCTGAGACAAGCAGATGACAGTTCTAAATCCTGGCTCAGGCGCTGTGCAATCTTGAACTTCAAATGCCTCGAAGCTCCTTGGCTCAGTGTCTAGAATATAGGAACCCCCAAAACTAACATGGCAGGGGAGATGAGAATCGCAGAGCACAGGGGCTAGCAGGAAACTTCTTCCCTTCCCTGAAGGAACAGAGATGACATGGAATGCTTCAGGTCACACAGCCAGGACCTCGGTTCTCATGGCAGAACCTTCAAAGGGTGTCCATTCCTTCTGGGCGGGAATGAGACAGCGTCCCAGCTTGCTGAGTCAAGGTGGAGAGAGGTTGAGCTATTGATCTCAGCAGGCTGGAGTAAGACTGTGAGGGTGGGTTGTCCTGGGGAAGTTGGGGGCAGAAGAGTATGGTGTTGTGCAAGAAAGTGCAGGCAGGGGAGAGTCTGTTTTAATGAGGCAGCTAAAGAAGAGAGGGGCTGGCTCCCTGGACAGAAGGCTGCCTGCTCCCGTGATCCTGCTGCGGGGATCAAAGCTGCCCCAGGCACCATTCCCTGGGAACAGGGCAGCACTAACGCCCAAGCTGCTCACAGGTGCCTGCTTGATGTAGCTGCCTCTGTTTCCCTCCTGCCCAGCTCACCGCCCCCACTTGTTTCTGAAGAAGCTAGTTCCAGCCCAATTGTTCTCTTTACGCCTCCAGCTTGGGTCGCTGACTCAGCCCGCTGGATTGATGTCCAGGGGCACCTGTGGCTGCAGACTGCTCATCTCATCCATGACCCTGGATGACCCATCCATCCCCAGCTCAGCTACCACCTCTAACTCCCTCTAGCATAGCTCTGGACTCAGCTAAGTTTATTTGATCAACAACGTCAGTATCTGACTCTCAAATTTGCCCGTGGCCATTGCATAGGTCAGCAAAGTGACTGCAGTGTGCCTGGCCCTTGCCCTCCCCTGGACCTTTTCAAATCTTTGCTCCAGGTTGATACCTCTAGGTCCCTTCATTAGCCTCCTTAAGTGTGAGCTCTCTCTCTCTCTTTCTTTCTCTCTCTCTCTCTGCTGTTTCTGCGGTGCCACTGAGAGGCCCAGCTGAGGACGGAAGGCCCATGTCTGTCTCAGTTTTATCCTCCTGTGGGTGGTTGGCTTTGGTTCTGGAACAAAAGCCGGGAGAGGAGGTGAGGACATATACCTGAACAGGGCAACTGGGAGAGTTCTATGGTCAAGTCTGGAAGATACATTAGGTGGTGAAGGATGGAGAGATTCTTCAGACGGAGGGAGGCGTAGGCTTGGTATCAAACCATAAGGAGAAGAGAATTTGATTTCTTTGTGGGGGGTGTGAATGCTGGAGAATGCTTTCTCCTGTATGACTTCTTTGGTGGTTGTCTGAGGTTCTCAGATATTTTCACCTTAGAGCTCTCTCTGTCCCACTGCCATGGTTTCCTATTCCTCCGCTCCTTGAGCCTCTGGTGCCACATTTTTGGATGGGTATTAATTCCTCAATTTGCAGATGAAAAAAAATGGAGACCTAGAAAGATCTGGTGATTTACTTACAGACTCACAGCCAATAATGGCAGAGCCAGGAAACTCACCAGGTCTACTGGCTTCAGAGCTGGGGTTCATTTTATCACTGCCTCACCCAGATGGGTGCGTGAGTGTGCACAAGTGTGGTTTGTATATTACAGCGCGTGTGATGTCCCAGGAGTCCTTAGAGAATTGTTTACTGGCCTTTCTTCCCTCCTCCCTTTTTCTTCCCTTTCTTCCTCACTCTATTCTGGATGACATTGTGAGCCTTCCTTCTTCCCTTCCCTCCCTCCTGTTCTTCCTCATTTTCTCCCTACCCCTACCCCTGCCAGATGAAGTAATGAGCTGTCTCTGTTGATGATATATTTTCTCTACAGGCCTTAGAGGATTAGAAATGCAGGAGTTTGTCTCTCCGTAGCTTCGGAACCCCAGGTCTGTCTGGGGAGGAGGAAAGTGGTTTTATAACTCTCACCTATGGCAAAATAGCAGTCTTGGCACCAATGTGGCTTCTAGGTGAAATCTAAGTATGTTTTGAAAAGGCAAAGTGGAAAAAGCAGGTCACTCAGGGGGCTCGTATTCTAGGCTTAACTGGGCCTTTTTCCAATTCCATGACCTTGGACAAGTCTCTGGACTTTAGCTTCTTTGCCACACAATGGGGATAACAATGCTAGCAACTTTCCAGGAGCTGGATTAGAAGACATAATGTGGGGTGGCGCCTGTGGCCCAAAGGAGTAAGGCGCCAGCCCCATGTGCCAGAGGTGGTGGGTTCAAACCCAGCCCTGGCCAAAAAAAAAAAAAAAAGATATAATGTGTGTGAACACTCTTGGTGGACAACAAAGGGTGATGTCATTCATAAATATCAACTTGGGAAATAGAACTGGAGGATTCATCCCCCTCCAGCGTTTCAATGGGATGTGGGAACAGTGCATGCCCCTGTCAGAGATGGGATCTAATTGGATAACCAATCTCAAAGATAATTCCTTTTTACTTTTTTTTTGAGATAGAGATTTACTCTGTCACCAGGACTAGAGTGCCATGGCATCAGCCTAGCTCACAGCATCCTCAAACCTCTGGTTTTAAGTGATCCTCCTAAGGATCTCCTAAGTAGCTGGGACTACAGGTGCCCACCACAATGCCCAGCTAATTTTCCTATTTTTAGTAGAGATGGGGTCTCATTCATACACAGGCTGGTCTCGAGTTCCTAAGCTCAAGTGATCAACCTCCCTTGGCCTCCCAGAGTTCTGGAATTGTAGGTGTGAGCCACTATGCCCAGCTTCAATGATAATTCTTTTTTTTTTCTTTGTAGACACAGAGTCTCACTTTATTGCCCTCGGTAGAGTGCGATAAAGCAACTTGCAGCTCCTGGGCTTAGGTGATTCTCTTGCCTCAGCCTCCCGAGTAGCTGGGACTACAGACGCCTGCCACAGTGCCTGGCTATTTTTTTGTTGCAGTTTGGCCGGGGCCAGGTTTGCACCCACAACCCTCGGTATATGGAGCTGGTGCCCTACTCACTGAGACACAAACGCCTCCCTCCTTTTTTTTTTTTCTTTTTTTTGAGACAGAGTTTCACTTTGTCACCCTCAGTAGAGTGCTATGGTGTCATAGCAAACAGCAACCTCAAACTCTTGGGCATACCTGATCCTCTTGCTTCAGTCTCCCAAGTAGCTGGGACAACAGGTGCCTGGTACACTGCCTGGCTAATTTTAGAGATGGGGTCTCACTCTTGCTTAGGCTGGTCTCAAACTCCTGAGCTCAGGAGATCCACCCCCGTCAGCCTCCCAGAGTGTCAGGGTTACAGACATGAGCCACTGCACCGGGCCCTTGATAATTCTTAATATGGCAGAATGAGTTAACAGATGGCCTCCTACTTTTCATTAGGAATTAACAGGAGTCTAACTAGTCATTCCAGATGCTGAGAACACTTAACAACTAACATGGTGATGCTTCTACTGTAAGCCAGGCTCAGAAACAGTGATACTCCTTAGAAGACTTAAAGCTGGGGTTATTGTTTAATAAAAGGCAGGGTCAAAGGCAGGCTAAGAGGAGAAATGGCCCTTCCTCATATGAGACCGGACTATTGGCACTGAGAATAAAAAAAGAACTAATGTTCATAGTCGATGGAGGCATGCTTGCTTCTAGGCTAATGAGAACATTGGCCACAGCTCCTGGTGGGAGGCTGGGGGGCTTCAGAGGCCAAGCATTGCTCTCCTGAGCTATCAACCTCTGCCAAACAGTCTCCAAGAGCACCTGGCCAAAATCTAGGCCATAAATAAGGACAGTTTCTGTGGGAAGGGATTGGGTTGGGACACGGGTCCAGAGAGCTGCAAAAAGGATAAGGACAGGAAATTGAAGAGAGAGATAAAGAGGTCTGGAGGGGGAATGAACAGAACATGTCTTGAGGCCAATGTCTGAAGCCAATGGTGGCTTCTTTGTTGGTGCTTAGAAGATAACAAATGAGCCCTGGAAGTGTGGTATTGCTGTTGAGATCTGCCCGATCCTTGAAGGAACGAACCAGTAAGGCTGACATATCTCCAGTGTGGTTCTCTGTGTCTGACCTGAGACACATTCTCCATGAAGAAGGTACCCAGAAAAGGGCAGAACTCTTTGCCCATTTTCTCTGAACTGGGATGGAGGAGCACCAGAGCCTGGTGGGTCACCAAGAAGAATCACCGTGGTTACTGGAAGCAGAAGAGGGCCCAGGGGCCAGCAGGAGTGGAGAAGACCAGCCCACCAGAGTGAGAGACTGAATTCTCAATGGCAGTTCACAGGTTAGCAAGGAATAGCTTCTGAAAAGCCTGGGTAATGACATATGCTCAGGGTCTGGACACAAGAATTCCTGAATGCCCGTCTTGGTTGTAGATACTTGGGTTGGAAACAGACCCAATAGGTCATTTTGTCCATCCTCCTGCCCAAGGTAGTACTGACTAACTTGGTATATGGTTGTCTATTCTTCCCTTATATCTCCAGGGCTCATGATACTATATATTCCTCCACTCACCTGCCCATCCATCCATCATTTATTGAAATGTGAGACCGAGATCTCCTTTAAGAACTCAGGGTATAGTCTTTTTAGAGATTCTAATGCCTAATAGGAGTAATTTCTAATGTCTAATCTAAATTTCTAATCTTATTCAGTGTCTAATTTCTGACATCTAATCTAATATCTTCATTTTGTAAATAAATATAAAACAAGGTCAACATTCATTCATTCCACAAATACTTTTCCAGGTGAATTGGAAGATGTCCCTCTATTGTGGACGTGGTGCTTACTGGTCAAGTTCACTGGGGACATTCTAAGGCTGGGAAATAGAAATGTGGTCAAGCATTAAATGTGGTCAAGAAAGGCTCACTTGTAGCTACATATTTGGACAAAATGGAACTCTTACAACTTCTTCCATTTAATGATCTCAAGATATCTAAGTGTGTGATCATTGCCCAGAGGAAGCAATGGTGTGTTGAGGATTTCACCCCAAACTGGCATAGGGTCAGCCCCAGAATTCTTAATTCTCTGCTGTGAAATCTTTCTCAAAGGGCAGATAAGCCGGGCTGGTCTCTCACATCCATCTGAACCTGTTCCCCAGCCCTTCCCTGGGCTCTCACTCCCCTCCTCTTGGGCACTCCCAGTTTCCACACCTTCTCCTCTAAGCAAAAGGAGGAGAAGGTGGGCCGAGGAGTGGGGCAGAATACCCCTTGAACTCTCAGTCTCTCTTCATTCATCAAAGGGGGGCTAGCTGGTTGCCAGAGGAGTGGAGGTGGAGAAGAGAGAGAGAGAGGCTCTGCAGGCTGGGAAAGATCCCAACCCTCATTAATGTCTGACACCTCCAATAAAAGCTGCATATTCCCCAAAAGCGATTTTTGAAAATCCTCAACTCTTTGAAGCTTGGTGTTTAACTGCCACTCCTTCCACGCACTTAATAGGAAACCAAGCCCCTTCATTTGCTTATAGAGCCCCGCCTGGGGAAACTCCCCTCCTCCCAGCATTTGAGGTCCTTGTGGGGACCCTTGAGGCTTTTTGAGGCTGGGCATGAAAGGGAAGCTTGGGTCCTCATAGAATGAAAGGCAGTGGCTGTGCTGGAACCTGAGGCTCATCGGCTGGAGTGGGTCCGAGCTGGGTGGGAAGGGAGCAGGGGTAAGACTTGGAAAGTGGATGGAATTTAGAAATGTAGTTAAGATTGAGTAGTCATGTTTCTGCTGGTTTCTTTTTCCTCCCTCTTCATTTAATTGAAAAAAGCAGGACATACACATTTTCAAAAATAGGAATATAAATGAAAAGTAATTCCCATTTACAGGAGGCCACCTCTCCCCCAACCTGGAGGCAACTCCTATTAACAGCATTTTGTGTATCATTTAGAACATTTGGGGGCTTTATTTGTTTTGTTTTAAAATTTTTATTAATTTTTTTTATTTTGAGAGGGTTGGGGGTGCAAAGTGAATTCTGTTACGTGGAATTTTCTGTTATATATATTTTTTGGTCATAAACAGGAACATAGTCTATACATTGTTCCACATATGTCTCATTTTTAATATATCTTAGAGATTTTGTTTAATCATTTCACCTATATAAACATATATCTACTTTGGTCTTTGCCAGCTTTATTTTATTTTTGAGACAGTCTCATTCTGTCTGGCCTGGGTAGAGTACCGTGGCATCATTGTAGCTCACAGCAACCTCCGTCTCTTGGCTCAAGTGATTCTCCTGCCTCAGCCTCCGGAGCAGCTGGAACTACAGCTGCCCACCCCAATGCCCAGATAGTTTTTCTGTTTTTAGTAGAGATGGGGTCTGGCTCTTTCACAGGCTGGTTTCAAAATTGTGAAGTCAAGCACTCCACCCACCTCAGCCTCCCAGAGAGGTAGGATTACAAGCGTGAGCAACCTCGCCCGGCCTTTTTGCCAGCTACTATGTAGTATGGGTAGCATAATTTATGTACCCATTCCCTAATGGTAGACATTGAGGTTGTTACAGTTCATTTGTTATTACAAACAAAGCTGCAATGGACAGTGCTGTACAAGCACATGTGTACAAATATAACCAAGGGTTGAGTTTCTAGAAGAAGAATTGCTGCATCTGAGAGATATACCTTAAGCTTGATAGACATTGCTTAGAATGTTTTCTTTTTTTTCTTTCTTTTTGAGACAGGGTCTCACTTTGTCACCCTGGGTAGAGTGCCATGGTGTCACAGCTCACAGCAACCTCAAACCCCTGGGCTATAGCAATCCTTGTGCCTTAGCCTCCCGAGTAGTTGGGACCACAGGTGCCCACCACAATGCCCTGCTATTTTTTTTTTTTTTCAGTTTTTGGCCGGGGCCAGGTTTGAACCCACCACCTCCAGTATATGGGGCCTGCGCCCTACTCCTTGAACCACAGGTCCCACCCTGCCCTGCTAGTTTTTATTTTTTATTTATTTATTTATTTTTTGAGACAGAGCCTCAAGCTGTCGCCCTGGGTAGAGTGCCGTGACATCACAGCTCACAGCAACCTCCAATTCCTGGGCTCAAGCGAGTCTCTTGCCTCCGCCTCCCAAGTAGCTGGGACTAGAGGCGCCCGCCACAATGCCCGGCCA
>CAUYRH010064517.1:0-18683 GCA_963574655.1 Perodicticus potto
TAGGGATGTATACATTGGATACTTTCTCTTCCATTCTAGAGACACTTTGCTAAGGAGAACCTGATCCAGCTCCATCCATGTAAATATGAAAGAGGAAAAGTCACCATCTTTCTTTACGGCTGCGTAATATTCCATGGTATACATGTACCACAGTTTATTAAGCCATTCATGTGTTGATGGGCTCTTGGGCTTCTTCCATGACCTAGCGATTACGAATTGGGCTGCAATAAACATTCTGGTACAGATATCTTTGTTGTAATGTGTTTTTTGTCTTCTGGGTATATACCAAACAGAGGAATTATAGGGTCAAATGGCAAGTCTATTTTTAGATCTCTGAGCATTTTCCAAACATCTTTCCAAAACGGATGAACTACTTCACCTAACGCCGGTGAGATTAGCCCATATGATGAAATCCCAAAATCAGAGATGCTGGCATGGATGTGGAGAAAAGGGAACACTTCTACAGTCTCCCATTTTGTGAAGGCAAGTTTAAAGTCTTTTGTGAGTCAGAAAGGAAAAATCCTGGTGAGATTTTCCAGGCTACTCCCTTAAGAGGATTAACTGCCTCCAAATGTTCGGTTAAAGGATTATTACTTAGCATAAGAATAACCTTGGTAAAATAGTTATCAGTTAAGCCAGTTAAACCTTAGCTGATAAGGATAGTTTTACATAATAAGTGGTTATCAGTTAGTCCAAGTTATCCATAGGCCTGTAAGTACTAGGTGGTAAAAGGCCTGGGGTCAGGTTTAAGTCATATGTTTATTGATTAAGTCATAAGATTAAGTCATGTGCTTGTTGATTAAATTATATGCCTATATAAGCCTTGTTGGAAGAAATAAATTTGCTGAAATGCCTGAGTGAGCGTCAGCCATTCCCTTTCAAATCAATCATTTCATCTGCAGTGCTGCCTCTGTGTCATTGATCAGGAGGGCTGAGTGGCAGCAACATAAAAGTAGTGTTCATTTTACCCAATAGGTAGGTTTTTATCACTCCCCTTCTCTCTCTCCTCTTCCCATCTTGATTTCCAATGACCTTTGTATCTCTTTGTGCCTGTGTGTACCTATCATTTAGCTCCCAATTATTGAAGAGCACATGTGGTGTTTGTTTTTCCATTCATGAGATACTTTTTATAGGAAAATGGTCTCCAGTTCCATCCATGTTGCTGTAAAATCCATTACTTTATCCTTTTTATGACTGAGTAGTACAACGTGGTGTGTGTGTGCATACACCACATTTTCTTAAGTCACTCTTGAATTGACAGGCACTTGGGTTGATTACTGATCTTTGCAACTGTGAATTGTGCTGCTATTATGAATTGGGCTGCAATAAACATTCTGGTGCAAATGTCTTTCTTATAAAAGGATTTTTGATCATCTGGGTATATACCTAGTTGAGGAATTGCAGGATCGAACAATGGGTCTACTTTTAGTTCCTTGAGTATTCTCCAAACTTCTTTCCAAAAAGGTCATATTAGCTTGCATTTGCACCAGAAGTGTAGAAGTGTTCCCTTCTCTCCACATCTGTAGTTTGGGGATTTTGTATGTGGGCTAACCTTACTGGAGTTAGATGAAATCTCAAAGAGGTTTTGATTTGCCTTTCTCTGATGATTAAGGATAATGAGCATTTTTCATGTGTTTGTAGGCCATGCATCTGTCTTCATCAGAGAAGTTTCTGTTCAAGTCTCTTGCCCACATAGAAATGGAGTTATTTGTTCTTTCCTTATTGATTAGTTTGAGTTCTCTGTGGATTCTAGTTATTGGACCTTTGTCAGAAGCATATCCTGCAAAAATCTTCTCCCATTCTGAAGGTTGTCTGTTTTCTTTACTCACTGTGCTCTTGGCTGTGCAAAAGCTTTTTAGTTTGATCAGATCCTAGTAATGTATTTTTGGTATTGCTTCAATTGCCTGGGGGTACCCCTCATAATATATTCTCCCAGGCCAATTTCTTCAAGTTTTTTCCTTGCACTCTCTTCTAGTATTTTTGTAGTTTCATGAGACTGTGAACTTTGTATCAAAAGCCTTGTTGTTACCAGTATCACAGTTTCAGCCACACGGCAGGTTCTCAATCAATATTCACTGAATAACACAAGCAGATAAAATAATAAATAATAAAATAAATATGCAAACTTCCTAGCACTAGCAAATACTACCCCCCTTCCTCCAGATTCAATGATCCCTACAAAAGGAAAGAGGTAGAATCATAAGTGATATAAAATAATGAAACCCTACAATAATTTATGTCCAATTTTAAAATATTTTTCCAAAAATATTAAGAATTCTTTTTAAAAACAGCAATAAAACCATATTATGAGCATCTGTCCTCTGACTTCAACTGTCACTCCCCACATGGTTTCAGAAAAGATACTTATTTGTTCCCAAATCCAAGAAAATGTCTTTTTCCAGGTTTTGACACAAACTCTCTTTTGTTCTCCCATGTTCTCTGATCTTCTGTGTTTCCTTCTGAGTAGGAACCTTCAGAGTTCATAAACTTTTTGCAGAAAATATAATTACAGTATACAATTGCTCAAACCCCAGACTTTGCATAGAGTCACTATAAATACAAGGTAAAAAATCTACATAATGAACATCTCCCTCACTAGTGAAAAATCACGTCTTCTCTGCCCATTTTAGGTGTTACCAAATCAAATGCCCTAACTCAACTATGGTGCCCCAGCCTTTGTAGTTCAATTATTTCATTCCCACTTGTCTGTATGCTTGAGCATCTCTTGATAAACTTGGGAAAGTTTCTGCTTCTAGCTACAGTGTGGTTACCCTTAAAGTTTGTGACACAGATCTTAAACTGGAGTTTTACTCAAGAGATGGGGGAAATTTTCTTGATTTGACTCAAGATTCTCATTTTTTTCAAAAGCAAAATGAGAATACAAACATTAACTAAAGATAAATTTTTCTATCCCAAATTCCCTCAAGCTTAGACAACTGATACCCAAATGTGGTTCAGAGTTCATCCCACCCACACACCTCCCATGCTCAGAACCTTGCTGCACTTTTGAGGATTGCTGATTGCAGATAAATCTGGAAGAAATATGATTTTTATCCTCAGGGTTGTCTCATTTCCACCTTTTACTGCTGTATGTATGCATTGCCTCTTTCCTTCCAGTTGTGTGAATCCATTGGCCGATATAAGCATTGTTCACTCCTGAACCCCCTAGGCTTGTAGTAGGCCACCAATTATTATTTCAGGTGGCCTAAGGGTCATGCAGGAGATCTGGCATGTTACAAATGACATGGAAGAAACAGACTCAAAACTACAAATGCCTGGTGTTCACTAATCTAGATATGGCTCCAAAAATTTCACAGATGTTGTTACCCTAAGACAATTTTTTTTTTCCAGAGAAGCAGATCTTTGTTTTAACCCTATACGTTCATGCCTACCTCTCCTCTGTTCCTTTAGATAGTGAGTGAAATATAATTCTTTGGTAAATTTAAGTTCATACGAGAGGATTAACACTTTGTAAAAAGGAGTGAATAGAATGCTGGAGCTGGATCCCAAGACCTAAATTCAAGGGAATGGTTCTAACAATCACTCCCTAAACTAATTGGGCAAGTCCCTCAACAACTTTGAGTTTAATTAATCTCAACCCAAAATACAGAAAAAAAGAGTTTCCCTTCTCCATATTTCTTGTATATTGCAAACACCAATGAGAAAACAGCAATAAATTTATATTAGAATAAAGACCATGCATAAATCTGAGAGTATATGCCTTACTCACTATCATCATCATCATCACATCATCCTTATTTTCACTCAATTATGCTTTTCATGTTGTACTGCTGCCACCTAATGGAATAGCTGGATAGATTTGAAGCTTTCTTAAAGTTACACACTCTACTTTTGCATTTTAAATTTGTATTCACGTGGACTGAAGACAGAAAATGTGCAGGCTGGAAAAAAAAATAAACAGAAATGATTGCACTTGTTGTACTTGGCAAGTAGAATTCATCCCCAACCTTGAATAAATGGGTCAGAAATGAACCCAAGGTCTAGATTAAGGGAAAGCCCACCAGGTGGTCTTATCCATTTTTTATTAGTCCAAATGTGTTTTGCATGTAACAAACCTGCTTCTATTAACTTCCAGACATAAAATGAAAACATTCAGAGCAAGCTGTGGACTGATAGTCAGAACTGGAAGGAGTGTGGCATTTTGAAACATTGAGACAGAAAACAGGGTCCATTGGTGTAAGAAGGTATTAGTAGCAACCATTAGCAGGAATGATGTGTACGTCCTGGCTAAACATCTTTCTGAAGAGTTTCAGACTTTGCAGTCACATCCAAAGGGACAGGAGTGTTCCTTAAAGATTTTATGAAGAAACAAATGTTCTGACTCCTCTTTAGTCTCCTTCTCAAAACATTCTAGTTAGATATTCCATAGGGCAATAAAAACTAATAACCAGCCATTTGCTCTTTTCATTTCCATGGTAACTTTCCTATAGAGGTTTTCCAAAGTTCTAACAAAAACAGGGAATGCTGATTGAGCTACATCCAGGAAATGAGGCGATAGTTTTATTTCAGCCCCATAAATAAGAAACCTACCCATTTTAATATGAGTATCTGTCTGCAGAAAGTCAATGGAGCTCCAAGTGCAAGGACAACAAGCCACACACTTGGACAGAAATAAGTCTTCTTCAGAAGGCTAAGAGTAACTGCTTTACTCAGGCTTCCCTCCAAAAGTGAGGAAAGCCCAGTTCAGTAGGGTAAAAGAATCCCTCTGTCATAGTAGAACTTGGGACTTCATGAAGATGGCAGAAGATTCTGGAGAATGACTAGATTTATTAACCTATGGAACAAGATCTAGATATATTTTAATGTACATTAAACAGTGAATAAATTTTCAATATGATAGAAAGTCTTAGTGAAAAATGAAAACCCATACTTAAGAAAACTGGAGGATAGAGATATAAATTGTTACACTGTAAGAATCAATTTGAACTCATAATTTTAAACCAGAAATATATTTTTCCAGCTCTGTCAATGATCCAAAAGAAGTACCTTCACCTTTTCCTAGCACTAAGATATAATCCAGTCAGTTGGCAGCCCATCTCTCCATCTTGGCTAGTCTGGGAGACTATTGTTTTTCAGTTGAATCTGATAAAATTGACACAAGCCTAGAATGAAAATAGAGTACTGTAGAATAGAGAACCCAGATATAAAACCATCTACCCACAGCCAACTGACCTTTGACAAAGCAGACAACATATACTGGGGAAAGGAGCCCTATTCAATAAATGGTGCTGGGAGAATTGGATAGCAATATGCAGAAGAATGAAACAGGACCCCTAACTCTCACCACTCACAAAAATTAATTCAAGATGGACAAAAGGCTTAAGTGTAAGGCATGAAACCATAAGAATTCTGGAAGAAAGCATAGGCAAAATTCTTCTAGACATCAGCCTAGGCAGAGAATTTATGACTAAGACCCCAGTGGTAATTATGACAGCAACAAAAATAAATAAATGGAACTTGAATAAATTAAAAAGCTCCTGCACAGCTTCTGCACAAATAAGGAAATATTCAATAGGGCAAACAGACAACCTACAGAACGGGAGAAAGTATTCTCAAACTACACAGCCAATAAAGGGCTATATCCAAAACCTACAAAAAACTCAACCTAACTAGCAAGAAAAAGCAAACAACCTCATTAAAAAGTGGGCAAAAAATATATATGATCAGAAGTCTTTTAAAATAGACAAAGAGCCAAAAAACATGAAAAAATGTTTAACATTATTATCATTAGGGAAATGAAAATTAACACAATGAGATATCGCCTTATTCCTGTTAGAATGGCTTTTATTTAGAAATTCATAAAAAATAAATGCTGTCATGGATATAGAGAAAAAGGAATTTTATATTCTGTTGGTGGGACTGCAAATTAGTACAACCTAGATGGGAAACAGTATGGAGATTTCTCTAAGAACTAAAAGTAGACCTACCATTCAACCCATCAATCCTACTGTTGGGTACTTGCCTGAAGGAAAATAAGTCATTTTATAAAAGAGACACCTGCACCTGAACATTTTTTGCAGCACAATTCACAATTACAAAGATCTAGAATCAACCAAGTGCTCATCAATTCATGAGTAGATTAATAAAATATGATATATAGATATATATATATGTACACACACACACACCATGGAGTACCACTCAGCCATAAAAATGGATTAATAATGCCTTTGCAGCAATTTGGAAGGAATTGGATACCACTATCCTAAGTGAAGTATCTCATGAATATAAAAACAAATACCACATGTACTCTCTAATAAATTGGAACTAACCAATGAGCATATAAGTGCATACAGGGAAGTAAGTCATTGGAAATCAAGCAGGGAAGTGGGGTGGAAAGAAGAGGGGGAGGGTCAAAACCCACTAACAAATGATCAACACTATTTGGGTGATGGGCACATTAATAGCCCTGACTCAAGCCATGTAACAAAACATTTGTACCCTCTTAATATTTTAAAATATTTAAAAAAGAAAATGAAGTACTGTATAATTTACTGTAAGCTTAGAAAAGTTACTCTGGGAAGAAATCAAAATTAAGGCAAAAATAAGAACATAAATAAGAATTAGAACAAAAATAGAAATAAGGTTAGAAAGAGGGATAAACATAAACATGAGAAGGAGAATAGAGATGTGACATTTCAGTTCATGCTATTTGCATTATAGTAATAAGTTTTCTTTTATGCACGATAATTTGTTAATTATTAAAATATTTATTTTGTGTATCTTCTGCCAGTATTCTAGCATATTTAAAGCATTTTTGAAAATGCCTGGTGTTTTGTGCTTTTAATCAAGTCATCAGAAGTGTTTTATGAAACAAGCTTAAGTTCGAAGTCACTGTCTAAGCATTTAGGAATACTTTGTTAAAATCTTAACTTTTTATGTATATATCATGATCTACTAGTATGTGAATAATTAAAAGAATATTAATATCATTTATTGCTTAAAAATGTTGTTTGATAAATTCATATCAAGAATTTAGATAATACACAAACATCAAAAGTTAATAAAAAGGTATTTCTACATGTAAGAGCCAATTGTACATTAAGAATCTTTTCACTGTTGTCCAATAGACTTAATATACAGAAGGTTGTGTAAACATTCAGCAACTATTCTCATTGAAGCTGGTAGAAATCTTACTTTTAGCTCAAGTATCTGAGCAAACACTCCCCATTTTCTACTTACCAATTGTGGGGAGATGTTCCTTTCTAATTCTAGGCCCCTGTTATTTTTGTAAGCTATCCATAGTTTTATATCTATGTGTCTAATTGAGTCTGTGTTTTACTTTCTCTATCCTAATCAAATTTGATGTTTTCCACTATGTTGATTTCATGGAGAAGATATGTCAACCCTTGTCCCTAGTGGCACTTTGTTGTGAATTGGGGCTTATGTTAGTGAAAGACCCTTTGATTGACTGTTTGTCAAAAGAAAAGAATTTATAAAGAAGAGCCCACTGGCAATTGCAGCAACAACAAAAATAAATAAATGGGATCTGATCAAGTTAAAAAGTTTCTGCAGAGCTAAGGGCACAATCAACAAAGCAAAGAGACAATTTTCAGAATGAGAGAAGATATTTACACTCTATGAATCTGACAAAGAGCTGATAACCAGATTCTACAAAAACTCAAGCAAATCAATGAGAAAAGAGCAAACAACTCCATTAAAAATTGGGCAAAAGACATGAATAAAAACTTTTCCTGTGAGGACAGATGGTCAACAAACACGTTAAAAAGTACTAATCATCCCTAATCATCAGAGGAATGCAAATCAAAACCATTTTGAGATATCACTTAATTCCCAGAGAGAATTGGGCCACATCACAAAGTCCCAAAGCAAAGATGTTGGCATGGGTGTGAAGAGAAGGGAATATTCATGCACTGTCGGTGGGACTGCAAACTAGTACAAGATTTTGGGGAAAAAATATGGAGACTCCACAAAGAACTAAAAGTAGAGCTATCATTTGCTTCTTCAATCCCATCACTAGGTATCTACACAATAGAAAAAAAGACATTTTACCATAAGGACATTTGCACATGAATGTCTATAGCACCCAATTCACAATCGAACAGATGTGGTAACAACCCACGTGTTCTTCAACATATGAATGGATTCACAAATTGTGGTGCATGTTCACACAAGAGAAAACTCAATTCAACTCAAGTAGGGGGAAGAGGGGAAAGAGTTTGAGTACGTTCCCACCCAATGGGAATATTGCACAGGTGTATTACATACTTCCTGGGTGAAGGACCCAACTATAGCTCAGACTTTTAACCTTACAAAAGTAAACTATGTAATATAAACATATGTACCTTCATATTAAACTGGGCTTACAAAATAAATAAATAAATAAAAATCCTGGCTCAAGCTATCTTAAATGAAACAAACACAAAATATGTGTTCATAGGGTGGCATCCACCTGTGGCTCAAGGTGTAGGGCGCAGGCCCTATATTCAGGTGGTGGCTGGTTCAAACCCAGCCCCAGCAAAAAAAAAAAAAAAAGGAAAAACTGCAAAAAAAAAAAATATCTGCTCATATGTCCTACACAAGTAACTGTGTAGCTGCGATAATCAGACCAGGTAATCGAGTGGCGCTGGATCTCTTATCTCTGCTTCTCTCTCAATACTAGCTTTTATTTTCTCTTACTATAAACAGACTTCCTCTACACTATGGCAAATGTGGCTGCCTGGATCAACTATCAACGGACTCATATTCAGTCACAGTTGCTGACTGAAAGACAGAGCATTTCTCTCTCTGTTTGAGTTTGAAAAATCTCATGGTAGAAGAATGGCCAGATAGATTCAGCCACGTACAGTTGCCCATTCTATGAGCCTGTCTGTCCTAGAGAAGGTGAGGGACTACTATTGGCTCACTTGGGCTCATATATCAATGTCTTCCATTTAACAGGTGTGTTCTATTTCCAAAAGGAATAGAAGAGGCCCAGAAGTGGCCACTGGAAAATTGTCATGATCTGAGAAATTGTCATGAATAATCCTACTGATATACAATATAAAGGGCACTGAAATCAGGCAGTGCCTACATGATATTGTTAAAGATCTCAACACAGGTAGTATCTGCCAATGAAAATTAAATCCCAACTATTTAAATGTTTAGTATACACAGTCAACAGAATATTCTGATGGAAAGCTAATAATAATGCAAATAACTATGATATCTGATTTGAGTTCATCATACAAAACAATATACTTTTGAAAAGCATGTGGCTCATCTAAAATGCTGGTTGTGTGTGTGTGTGTATGTGTGTATATGAACAAATTTCTACTTCCTAGCTACAATTCATGTAGCCAAACTTACAAGTGGTCTGAAGGAATAAGAAGAGTTTGGAAGAAATTTTTTGAGCTTCTGGCACTGCCAAGGCCTAAAAATGGATTATAATGAATTAATTGATTAAGTCCTAGCCAAATCTGTTTCTCCCATATCATGGTAAAGCTTAGACTTCAATGTAATCATGCAAAGATAAAACTTAAGCTGCAGTAAGTCTTCAGGCTCCTTTTTCAATTGATACTGAGAGAAACAACTAAGAAAAGACATAAATACATTGTAATTTTGAGTGAGTGGTTTGAAGCTCTGAAAACACCAATGAAGTAACTATAAAGACCTAGTTAACCAATTACTGGAAGCTAAGTGGACAGGTTGGTGATATTTTGCATAAAAGAAATGCAAGCTTTGGTAGAGCTAAAACAAAAACATAGTCCTCTTCATAGGAAAATAATGTGACTGGTCACCTCAGTAACCTTTGTGGGCCCAGCTCTTTTGTGCCCCAAAGTTTTGGGATCTCAAAGCTTTTAGAAGCTTTGAAATTGCTTCTTGCCCTCGAATTATTTTTCTACCAGATGGACTATAAAAGGGTGCCCAAAAAAATGTATACACATTTTAAGAAAGGAAAAAAAACTGTATTAAAATTGTAATACTCTGTATATGCCAATAACAAAAGATGGATACAAGTCACATTTAAGCACCTCTTGTAATTGTAGAAGTCAAATGTGACTTGAGAATTACAATTTCAATACATTTTTTCTTCTTTCTTAAAATGTGTATGTATTTTTTGGCACCCTCTGTATTCCTACTGAGCCTTCTATGTTTTTCCCAGTCTGTGCTTACGATCAAGGTCACACATTTAAAAATACTAGCTAGTACTCCTTGATGGCTTGGCACCTCAGCCCAACTCAGATGCTGAAGAAGAAATATCGGTTGTAAGCATTTGCACTTACTTCTAGAAGTCTGTACCTAATGCCCGCAAAGCTAAAAAGCTAAATACTCAAACTCAAAGTCCCCAGTACCTACCTACCTTATTCCTGCAAACATTCTCATTTTCCCCAGTAAGCCAGAAGTAAAGTGCCAAAGTTTTCAAGGATTCCATGAAAACTTACTGTCAGCCAACAGTTGGTACCCAGATCAGATCCCGATAGGGAACTTGCTTCAAGCCCAAAAACTAGGACTCAGTCATGTAAAAAAATTACATCACAGATGACTTAAGAAGGATATTTCAATCCAGTTTTCCAAAACCAAGTTGAGAGGTGCAAAGATACCACCTTGTGAACCTACCATCATTTTGGCCTCTTGCCTTAGACTTAGGAGCCCACGAGGGACCTGAGCATGTAGGTGAGTGGGCAGTTGTCAATAGCTGCAGGTGCAGCCACAAAATGCAGATACCCACCATACAATTCCTCCTGCTTGGGATCTCTGGCTTACATCTTCTCATCACCGTTCATTCTTCCAAACATTTGTTGAGCATCACAGCCACTGTTTAAGTCACCGGAGGTAAAGCTACAGCCAAAAACAGAGATGGTCTCTGCCCTCATGACATTTACCATTCTGGTGAGGACAGCCAGAAAATGAATACCTAAAACAACAAATCAGATCTTTGCTGATAATGTCTATGATGCAAATAAAATAAAATGGCAAAAAAAAAAAAAAAATGAGGGTGAAAGGATGGGGTTACTGTATCTTTTTAGACATGATCTCATTTGCTACTCAAAAAGTCTGACTGCATTCAGACTTAAAAGTGGAAGCTCTCAGAGAGGACAGCCTGCATCTCTTGGCAATCTGTTCCTGGCACTTTTCTTTGGCCTACTTCATTCTCTTAGCCAAAAGTTTACTCAGCAGCCTCTTCCTTATTTTTCTTCAGAGCAATCTGCCAGCATTTATGTTGCAGGACACATGGAGTTACAAGATGCTAAATCTTGGGTGCTTTGGTCCTAGGTTTCTTACCTTCCTTGTTTAAAGGCCTTTCTCACAACGTATGTGTTCACATCTTCTTCTTTAGACAGACTGAAAAGTCTGGATTCTGCTAGGTCTTTTGGGCCCTAGCATTGGAGGTACCATTGTATAAGTCTGACCAGGAATATCCTTCTCTCCTTTTTTTTTACACAAACCAAGTTGAGAATGCTCTGATTGGCATCCACAGTGCAATCTGGAATAGACTTGGCTTCCTTTCTCCGGTTCTCCTTGGTCTATAACAGGAATGCCCCTTTCTCAGCAGCTGGCGGATCTGGTCATGGGTCAAGACACCCTGTTTCATGGGAAACCTTATCTATTGTTCCCATTGCTGGTTTGGACAGCATAACCCTTCCAGTCTTCCCCCTGAGTATCAGGAACAACTTCCATGGGTGGCTGTACGCTTCTCATAGTAAGTAGGAAGTTTACATTCATTGTCCACTTCAGTGAGTTTCTGGCAGCCAATGGCTGGGAAGGAGATATTCGGCTTCATCCTGAAGCAGCTGATCGTCTCCAAGTCACCACAGAAAAGGGCGATGGGATTACTTTAGATTGGACAGTGATAGAAAGTCTTTCTAAATCACTGATTTTCAACCCCTGTGCCACAGGACACACCGGTGTGCCCTGAGAGGATCTTGGATGTGCCTTGGCAATTTTTAAAGATCATTAATTAAATTATTTTGAAAGAAGTTCAAAGTGCAGTAAGTATATTTTGTTTCTTACTCGGTTTTTTGATGAACATAAGTTAAGTGTACCGCGGAAGTTTAACTATAGGTTCAAGTGTGCTGTGAGATAAAAACATTTGAAAACATTGCTCTAAGCTGAAAACGGAATGATGATAAAGAGCTGGACCCAGAAGGCCTGAAAGAAGAGCTTTCAGGCAGAGAGAACAGGAGCACATGCCACCAGTTGGGAAGGGGTGAGTGGCTGGAGCACACTGTTGGTGCGGGCTGTGGGGTTGAATGTAGTAATAGGAGACAGAGAAGTGGGTGGAAAAGAGAACATGTGGAGCCCCAGGGAGTCTACCCCATTACCACCTACATCCTGCCATTATAATACATTTAACAATATATTCTAAAAGTTAATTTACTCTTCTCTCTCTGAGTAGATTGTGAGTTCCTTAAGTACACTATATCTTATTCATGATAATAATTATAGCTCCCATTTATTGAGCTATACCAGGCACTAGGCTAGCTACTTTGCATACATTATCTCCAATCTTCACAACAACCCTGCAAGGTAAGTATTATTAGCATAATTTTACAGTTGAAAAAACCAGCTAAGTGAATTACCCAAGGCCAAAAAGCCAGCATGTGGCAAAGTAGGCATTTGATTCTATGTCTTGTCTGACTCTGAAATCCAGCCTCTTTTCATTACTGCACAACGGTCTTAACCTCCCAGCACTTACTTGTTTTTGTAGTCCCAGCCCCTAGCACAATACTTGGCACATTACATAGACTCAGACGCTCCATAAATATTCCCAGTATTGAGGTGGAGTGAACTGAACGTAACCTCACACAAGAGGAGACAGAACTCACGAGGCCACAGATTCGGGGATATTTTATAGGAGCATATGTGGTGGTGATGGTAGTCTTCTGTCACAGGATGAATTTGATGCATGGTGGAAAGTGGCAGGGAGGAGGCCATACTTAATAAAACTAAATGAAAGCTACGGGGCTTCCTGAGAGCTAATGTATGACACAGTGACACAGCTGCATATCGTGTTCTGAAAAAATTAATGGAATTTTAAAGAGAGAGGCTGCTCAACGTGCTTGCAAAATGGAGATACAGAAGAATGCACCCCGATGATGAGGAGAAAAGAACATCGAGAGGGGAGGATGGTGCTGTCATAATTGCCTGTAATCTCTCCCCCCTCCTCCTCCTGACTTTAATTAGGACACTGGCGAGACACACACATTTGTAAGAGTGACAGAGCTAATTGAAGAAAACCACATGTCTCATCAACAACAAAATCAGGAATAATAATCAAAGCAGCAGAAGCAAAATTGGAAACCATGGAGCTGTCAAAAGCAGGAGGAACTCAAATACAATGAGGCATATAATTTAGAAAAAGCAAGAGGGCTATATGGAAGCATTAAAAAAATGGAACATGAAATAAAACAGTTAACTTGACTCAAACTGAAACTTTCTTTCCAACAGTCTGGTCACAATTAAATCTGGTCAAAATCCATCTAATCCTTTCAACCTGTGTTCTGGGGACACCTGCATTATTTCATTTCATTGCTCAGAATGGCACAGTCAAGTGCAAAATTGCACAGTCCTGTCCTGAGCTCTTCATTAATTCACATTGCTTTCCTGTTACCACATTGGTTAGTTCTGTCCTAAGTAGAGATGGAAAATGACAGTGTCTCATCCCTAACTGTTAATATTGCTTACATGTGGAAGTCATTACTAAGTTATTCCTGTCCTCTATTTGCAAACCTACAAGAAAAGATGAACTATAGAGTTCAATTGGGAAGAAATTCTTACTCTTCCAGTTTCTTAACTAATTAGTTTTTTGTTGCTTGCCTCCCTGGCATTCATTCTCCCTTCTCTCAAACCCTTTGCCCCACCATCAACCAACACCCTCAAGGTGGGGCAACACTCTACCCCTAATCCTCAGGGTGTGGTTTGCCTTGGAGGTGGGTGTGGGACCCAGGATGGCCAATCAGAATCTCAACATGTTTGAGGTTTGCTGGGCCAAAGATGCTCATGCTCAATCTTTTTTACAATATAAATCTCGGAACCGTTTTAACAATCCTGTCACCACATTGAGATTGAGAATAAAGTTATAGCTCAAGAAAAGGGGAAGGAAAAAAGACATCCTTGTCTCTTTGAATCAGTCATTCATGAAACAAGATCTATACCTGAATTTTTCAGTTATATAAGCCAATAAAGTCTCCCTTTTTATGTATTAAGCCAGGTGAATTTTGATTTTCCATTGTTTGGAGACAAGTATTCTAAGTATAATTAATGTAACAGTGAACAAAACAAAACAATAATAATAGCTGGTATTGTTGAATGCTTTTTATGTGCCAGTCACAGGGTTATCTTAATTATTTCAACATGTACAGTATGTTTTATTATTCTCACTTTACCAGCATAGAAATTAAAGAATTTGTGTCATTTTTCCCATGCTGATGAAGATAAAATTAGAACCTAGGATTTCCTTTGGGAAATCCATAATCTCCAAATCCATTGTAGTGACAATACGAGTGTAGGTCTAAACCTCTTGTATTAATCAGTAAATAATGCCTGCCTTCTTCTTCTCAGGTTACCTCTAAATGTTCTGATAAATTCCTTTAGGCTTTCTCATTATGCCTATTTCATCACATAGGCTATCACAGATTTGCAGATGTTTTCCCTAAGCAGAAATCCACAACAGAAGCGCACTACATAGACTGAAATACTTGCCACTACTCACGTTCTCAATCACCCAAACAGATGTGCACAGGGAGAGGTCACAGTCCCAGAAAGAGAACCACAGAATTTTAGAGGCTGCTCAACAGAAGTCGAGAACTGTCCATTGCAGCATACAAAAGTTACCTGAAACTAACCACGCAAAGTCATAACAGAATGCTACTTATGGGATCATGTTTCATAACTAATGCTAAACTGTCATGTTCAAATACTGTTAGTAGATGCAGAAGTTACTAAGTGGTTCCTGTGATTCCTTAACCTTTATACGGTAACCATCTGTAAATCTGTACTTATGCCTACTTACAAATCTACACCAATTTTCTTTCCATTTCATTCCTCAATGCAGATATGTGAATCCTTGCCAAGTACAGCCTGCCACTTTTCAGACATGAGGCAACATGGAGGCAAGAATGTGAAACAGAACTATGAGCATCAATTTTATTTTCCTCTTTGCAATGGGGACCATCATTTAAGGACTTCCTATTAGTTTTACCCAAGCACCTAAGCTTAAGTACTCATTAGTTTTACCTGAGCACCAAGGATAAGTTGAACATAGGCAAAGGAAATTAAAAGCACACCCAAGGGAACCAACTCAGCAATCCAAAAGTGGAAGAAAAAAAAGAAATTCCCGATTACATGCCTTCAAGAGAGACAGGATTTCTGGAGGAGACAGCTAAATTTCTAACAAAAATTTGATGAAATAGCACTGAAAGAAATTGGTTTTGGCACAATAGAAATACTGTTTACCTAGAAAACATGCATTTCAAGTTTACAAGGTAAGTATATTATTTGAAGAAGAATATTACCATCATTGAAAATTAAGTTAGTGATCCAGAAGCTTTAATTAAAAGAAATACCTCACAACCTACAGGAAATAGACCTAGAGATGGAAATAATGAAAAACAGGTAAGAGTCAGAAGAGAAACAAGTAATGGAAGTTTCAGAAAGAAAGAAAAAGGAATTTTTAGAGAATAGGCAAAAAGAACAAAGGAAATATCTCTGGTCAGAACACTCAAGTCTGTAGATTAAAAGGACTGAGTTCCAGAGTGATGAGGAAAAGAAGTAAAAGAGAGGAAGAGAGGGAGGGGAAGAGAGTTAGGTTTACAAAAGGAAAAGAATAAAATTGTTATGGGCTGAATTTTGTTACCCCAAAATTCATACATTGAAGTCCTAACCCAAAAACCTTAGAATATCACTGTGTTTGGAGATAGGGCCTTTAGAGAGATAATTTTGCTAAATGGAGTAATTGGGATGAGGCCTAATCTGGTAAGACTGGTGTCCTGAGGATGTAGACACCCACAGAGGGAAGAGCAGGTAAAGTCTCCACCGGCCAAGGAAAGAAACCTCAGGAAAAAACAACCTTGCTCTTGGACTCCTATCCTCCAGAACTGTGGGAAAATAAATTTCTTTTATGTAAACCATTCAGTCTGTGGAACTTTGTTATGGCAGCCCTAGAAAACCATTATGAACAATAACATCAAATTTTCCATCTGTAATTTTAGATGGTAGGAAATGGGAGACTAACTTCTTTTGGTTAATGAGGGGAAAGGATTATAAGAAAATCGTCTCCTACCCAGAGAGAAGTGTCTTTACAGACATGTAAAGGATTCTGAGAGCATCTCACCCACAGAACCCAACTGAGGAAAATACTTAGGAAAGGACTACAACCATAACAGAACTGGTGGCAGGACAGGGGACAAGGACACGGAGGGAGGACAGCTGTCAGCAATGAACCCTGAATAGATGACAGAGTCGTTAGGCTTTGTAATAGTAAGAATTATCGATAGAAGAGTCACAGAGAAAAACCGAGACTAACAATGGCATGGATGAATGCAATAAATTTTCTGTGACTCTGGAGACACCCAGGAATCATAGCCAACCATTTTGTGGCATGTATTACATTTGGCATAGGTACTGCCCTGGTCACTTTATTTAATTAAATCATCACAACAACGCTAGGAAGTAAGTGATATTATTATTCCCTTTTTACAGTTGAAGCAAAGACAACAGCAAGACTGCGTGACTAGCACATGGCTGTAGTGTCTGGTTTTAACCACCATATTATGCTGCAAAAAGGAGAAAATTAAAGGCATTCTTGTGGATGTGTATGTAGAAGGAGGCTGAGGAGGTAAAAGTGATGTAAAATATTTAGTTTATTCTGCATATTTAATTGAACACACAGAATTTAGTGTACAAATGAAATAGTTTTAGATTAAAAGAGGGCACAATTACTAATTATGCCAGGGAAACAGAAACACGTGTAAACTAGGATTTTCAAAAGCAAATCAGGACATATAATCACCCTATATCTATGGGTCTCGACTTATGGATTGGGATCAATAAATAGCCTACATTGAGGAATATGGCTAAAATCTTTCATTTAATAGTAGAGAAATACTGTGTATATTCAACTATGTATATTGGAAATAAGAGGACTGCTAATGGCAGAAGGGAAGACACCAAGAAACAACTAAACAAACATGAATAGAAAAGAAAATGATTAGTAACCTGATCAAACACACAAAAATAAAGAAAAGGAGGGCAAAAAAGCCAGATGGGGGAAACAAAACTAAGTTTTCAATTCTTAAATGTAAAGTACTTAAATTTTCTTATTAAAAGAGAAACCATCAGGTTAAGTTAAAAAACGAGGAAAAATAAGCTAGATGTTTTCATGCATAGAAAACATATTACACAAAGCAAAAAAGAAAAGTTTAAATAAAATCATAGCACTAACCCAGAAAAAAATTAATAAAATAAACTTTACCAAAATTTAAAACTTCTACTAACAAAAAGGTTTATCATTGAGAAATTAATAAGCAAACCATTGAAAGGGAGAAAATGTTTGTGATATATATGTATTTATATACATACATACATATATATGTATGTAACAAAGAACCCATATCTAGAATATATAAACAACTCCTGCAATTTAATAATAAAAGGCAAAAGCTTTGTTTTAATAAAGGTCAAAAGAATAGGCACTCCACAAAGAAAGATATACAAATTGACAGTAAGCAAGTGAAAAAGTTCCTATCTTCATTAGTCATCAGGAAAATCTAAATTGAATCCACAAAGAGTTGCCACCACCCACCTACCAGAATGACTAAAATCACAAAGACTGACAAAATCAAATGTTAGTAAGGATGTGGGGCAACAAAACTTTCATACATTGGGGTAAAAAATAGTACAACTACTTTGCAAATCATTTCAGAAGTTTTCCTGAAAGGTAAATATATACATATTCTACAGTGTAGAATTTCCACTTCTGGGGATTTTACCCAAGAGGATATATCCACAAAGAGACTTAAACATGAATGTTTATCATGGCCAAGAATTGGTAATATGCCAAACATCCATGGGTGGAAGAACTGACAAAACTGTGGTGTAGTCATTCATGATCTACTTAGTAAATAAAAACAAAAAGAAAAGAAAACAATAAATTACTGATATACAAAATATGGATAACTTTCTTTCTCAGGGAAAGAAGCCAGTACCAACCCATACGCTGAGCATATTCCATTTGATTTCTACAGACAAAACTAATCTATAATTACAGAAATCAGATCATTGGTTGTCTCTGGGAGAAAAAGTGAAGAGTGACTGGGCACGAAATGTCTTTCCAAGGTGATACACACTCATTAGACAAATCAAACTGTACACTTAAAATCTGTGCATTGCATATGAATAATAATATTTTGTGAAAGCATACCCTATAAAATAAAGTCATGGTATTATTAAGCAATTTAAAAGCACTGAACAAGAAAAATTGGACAAAAGAAACTGGGTCTATCTTTATTTCAACAAAACACGGCAGGTTTCAGGTTGCAGCAGCAGGAGGAAGTAAGATCATGTTTTCATCATCCTTCATAGAATTCAATACTTTCCTTATTACGTTAAAGGATGAAAAAAACAAGTTTACCCTATAGATCTTAAAAGAAACCACTAAAAATGGCTTGGCGCCTGTGGCTCAACGGGCTAAGGTGCCAGCCACGTACACCTGAGCTGGC